>VXAY01007647.1:141239-269845 GCA_013399855.1 Oxyruncus cristatus
TTTTCTTTTTTTTTCTTTTTTTTCCCCCTTTTTTTTTCGGTTTTTTTTTTTTCTTTTTTTTTTTTTTTTTTTTTTTTTGACCCCAGCATCATCTTTCTGTTGCATTTATTGGAAATTCCACATAGGAACTCCAAACAGCAAATCCGGGGCAAACTGTAAGTCAATCTATCACACTTGCTCAACTGTTTTGTGCACATCTTGTCTATCATCACCTCATTACATATATCCTCTTCTTCATGGTAGTCCCTTCTGTTTTGAAGTTTCTTCCCTTCTTGGCTGACAGTTACTCTTGGGTAACTTTTAAATATTAACCTTATCAATACTCATTGACTGTTCCACAAATTATTGTACAAAGACAACTTCTAATATATTTGTTATTTGCCCTCCTTTTGGAGGTTCTGGAGTCCATTACCAGTGCCACTAATTAAAGGAAAAAGAAAATAAGTTGGTGGTTGTACTCTGTGAATTCTTGCCAGATACTTGTAAAGGACAATTGGTATACAGTGTTTCTGCTCTTTGTAGTTCTCTGAATACAGGTAGTTCAAGATAGAGATGTTTTTAGGGTTGTTTTGAGGTAATCTAACTTGATGTAGCAGAAAACAAAGCAACAAAGTAGAAGGTATTTTTATGGAAATAATTTAAAATAAAAATTTAGGATGTAGACCTGTGCTGAGCTTGTATGTTTTATTTTTCTGACAGTGGTTAGGTATATTTCTGTCCTAAATGAAGGTAATTATACTTATCCACCTGGGTACAGAGTATTTAAATACTTAGTTAAAAGGTATTCATCAAATATGCATTTATTTCATGAAAACAGAGTAGCAAAAAGCCTAAAGAAAATTCTATCTTAGGCTGTGCTTTCTTTAAAACTTTGCTACCTTGCAAGAACATACTGGAAGGCTTCTTCCTGCCTCTTTTTGCTCATTTACTAACTCCAGAATGCATATTAAGTCAGTAAAGACATCTTGCAGCTAGCAGGCCTAAAAAAGAGGCATTATTGCATGGATACTTTGGGTACTATGCAAGAAGGGTGAGGAGCTGGACTTGATGATCCTGATGGATTCCTCCCAACTCACCATATTCCATGACTCTGTGATTTTCTAGATGTTGATTGATAACTGTTACTTTTCTATGAGCAAAGCATATGCCCTACTGACCCAACAGGTCAAAACTTTATGACTGTCCATCTTGTGTGTATAGAAACTACATTCCTGCTAGTGTTCAGTAAGAGGTTCTAAGTATGCCAGGTCAAGAAGGATGTTCAGATGAGACCCTTGTTTTATTACGACCCTGGGAACATGCGGTATAGGTGGACCAAGCATGTTTATGTTGACAACATTCATTTTGAACCTCTCACAACCTACATAGCACCTTGCAATTCCTACAAAATATGACACCACAACACATCATAAGCAGACAGCTGGTCCCCTAGGCCTGAAACGTTAAGTGTTAGCAACACTTGAAATGTGAGAAATGTGAGTCCACTGAGATTGCTGTTGACCAGCGTGAAGCACAGTTATGGATCTTTCCCCATCTTTTGTGGCAGAGCACCCTTAGGGTATAAAGACTTGCAAAAGATTCTCTGCCCGGTTATCTATGAGCTAATTTTTTAATGTTGCTAAAGCTGTCTTTTTCCTTTTCTGCATCTACACGTTGGATGTTATGTTAATAGAGACTGGTGCTTTGAGTTACCCCTTCTTGCAATTTATCATGTGTGAGTAGCTTAATGTCTGCTAGTAGACATAGAGATTTCCAGTTTTACATTACTTGAAATGTTTTATCTGACTTATTTTCCCTATTTTTAACGTGCTCTGATAACATTGATGACTAGGGCAGCTTTTGAAAGAAAGTCGTCCCCATTATCTGCAGCATGTCACATTGTTTTTCATTCTTGTTGATTTTAAAAAGAAGTGTGTCATAGATTTTTTTAATTTCTTCCCAGGTAGCCCTTGCTTGCTTCTTTTTAAAATCCCTGTGGCTTGTTTTTATAAATTTCTGTGCCCATGGTTCATCCAGCTCTGGGGGGAGATTGTTAGAGTGGAAAGGAGACTTCATAACTCTCTACCATTAAAGGCTGAAAGCCTATGAAGGTGGCAAATTGCCATTAACTGAATCATCAATTGGAATTACCAGTATCAGCCAGGTTGTCACTAGGCTCAGTAAACAGTGTCATAAACTTTGCTGCTACTGTTGCCCTTGTTGAGAATTATTGATGTGTAGTGATGACGTCCCGAACATCGTGATGCCAGCTAGATTGCAGTGAAGAGACCTCAGCAGTCTTGATTTGACTTAAGGAATGGCCAAAGATTTTGTACAGTGGCCTAGATTTATTGGAGACAAACAGAATTCTAACACATTTAACCTAATGATTATCAGGGAGTTAAGGGCTATGCACTGGTGGAAAGGTTGTTCCCATAACACAGTGACATCACTTACCATGCATTGCTCATTGGCGAAGTTTTATCCTCCTTTGTGATATGGTAAAAAAAGTACAACTTGTCTACCGCATGACAGCTATATCTTTGTTTTTCTAGCTGTCCTGTCCTGTATGTTCCCTTTCTAACCCTCCTCGTTATGTACTTACTACATTTCTTTTCAACCATCCCCGTAACACTGCACATATGAGTCAATGCCTTAGCAAGCCTTTGTGTTGCTGGTACTCTGTTGAACTCTATATTAGACACCCATCAGAACATATTTCCCTGTCAGACCAGTGTTCCATCAAAGTTGGAACAAATAAAACCCCATTTCTTATTGATTTGTGTCTTACATTCACCTCATGAACTTTCTGTTGTCCAATAAAGTGTGAAATCACACTGTAACATCTCCCTCACATGGAATTCTTATCGGCTGTCTTTAACTCATTTGCACAAAAGCTGTAAAGAGTTCTAACTTTCTGCCAGTTGTACAGTAACACTGGCAGGAATGTGCAGGAATTAATAATACTTGTGCATGTACATGTATCGGGGGGACTGGGAAGGATAAAGAGGTTCTGCATTCAGAAGTAATTTGCAATTGATTTGCATAGGCGAAAAGGGTGTCTGAAGGCATTATGGACACCCAAAAGTTCTCACTGAAAAATTCCTGAATCAGTATCAGCTGGAAGAATCAAGTCTTGATAATAGCTTAGCTGTTTCAGGACTTGTGCATGTCATGTGGATAAGGATAAGTCTGTACTCAAAGTGTAGATGTACACAAAGGCAACAGAGCAACAGTCTCTGTCAAAAATAGGGCAACTGTCATTATATTACTTGCAAACCAAAAAGTCTCCTCGAATGTCTACATGGCTTTGAAAATTATAACCAGGGAATTCAGATGTCTGCACAAAAATAAAGAAGAAAACCAACTAAGGAAGAAGAGCAAAGAAAATAATCTGAGATAAAAGCATCCATCCTCTTCTTGAAACTCTTGTCACAGAAAAGGGGACTGTACACAGGAATATTTTATGCATTTGTTAGGTAATAATGGTGTCTTGAACAAGGTTAATTCTTAAAGATATCTGATCTTCTTTGATATTCAGAGTTTGCATGTGTAGGTTTTTTCATCTTTCATCTTTCATGCCAGAAAAGGCATGAAACTCTTTACAGTGTTGTTCAAAACATGTACCAGGTGATTAGTGTTGTCTATCATGACAATTTATTTCTTGCATCTCTTCAAATATGATAATAATAATCCTGAAAAAAAATCCACATCAGAAGGTGTATTCATTTCTAATCAGAAGTATACTTTGCCAGATGTTTGGATTATTGATGTGGAAGAAAAATAGGAATTGACTTCTTAAGCGTAATTTTTTTAAAAAAAAATTCTGAACTTCTGAAACTGTGAAAAGTGAAGAGGCAAAGTGCCCTAAACTGTCCTGTTATTGTCTGCATTCCTATAATTACTGTATCAGTTTCTCCTTTTGGTTTGGCTTGTTTCAAGCTCTACCTCAAGGAAGGCTATCTCTGTGAACTCACATCTTATTATTAGCACAATGATGAATAGGTTGACAGGTTATCTTCTTTTGCCTGAAGCTGCTGTTAAGATCTCTCACAGCTGCCAGCTAGTCAGCCTGGCTGATGCTCCCTCTGTAATTTTTTCTTGTTTTATATTCTTGTTTCCTGTGGTTTTTGCTTCTTTAATACATGATAGTCACACAGATGAAAAGCTGCCAAAGGGAAAAAGAACTGAGTACAAAATCTGACTCAATCCAAACAGTAGCCATAAATAATACACCTTCAAGAAGAAAATCATGAAATTGGGTGAGAAGTCCAGAATACAAGAAACTGCTAAAAGGTTTGGGAGTAACTTACAAAAATCAATAGTCAAGATCAAGTCATGTGATCATGAAGGCAGAAAACACAAATGAAAATATTACTCAAAATGAACTTTGTTTCTGTTACAGTTCACAGTATGACGACTTCAGGTGGCAAGATACCCACGTTGCCAACTTCACTCAGAAGAAATAACAAGTATGATTACAATATCTAACAAATATAAAAATTACAATTCAATAGTAATTAGTATACATAGGGATTTATAAATGTAAGGAATAAATAGGTAAGGGAATCTAAACATAGCAGGAACAACTTCCTGTAAGTTACCATTGTGAGGGCAATAGTAATGTCAAACTATAAACTTTAATGTAGTTACATATATAATAATCCTAGTATATCTGGAATGAAAGATATTCCAGTACCACTCAAGGATATTTTAAGATTCAGACAACCAAACTATGATGAAAAACTATGATGTATTTAATAACTTTTAAGTTCTGTATTTTAAAAAATGGGGTATATAATCGTGTATCAGAATAACAAAGTGGTCTCCAGCCCACTGATTAAAATTCTCATAAGAGAGCAATAAGAGAAGAAATATTTCAGATAAGAATCCTTAGATAGCTGTACCCAGAAGTCTTATAAGATTTCGTTGGTGCTCTTTTTAGACCTGAGAATCATGGTGAACATCAGCTTTAAAATGAACCAATACTGTGTCCTTCGACCTAAGAAGGCCAAGAGCACCTTTGGCTGTCTTTGACTATTGGCAAGAAAGTGGGTCCAAGGCAGCCATCCTTCTGCTCAGTTCAGCACTTGTGAAATTTGGAATACTGTGTCTGGTTTGGGATGCACGAAAGTCATACTAAAGTGGGTCTGGTGAACGACCACCAAGAGATGATGATGAGCAAGGAGAGGCAGGAAGAAACGTAAGGGTTCAGCCTTAAAAAGGCTAAAGGGAGATCCAATTTCTGCCTGTAACTATTTTTTGGGAGGTTATAGAGTAGGTGCATATTTCTCAGATGTACACAGAGAAGAATGGGAGGTTCATCACAGGGAATTCCAATGCATGTAAGGAAAAATTATTTCTATGAGAGTGGTCAAATATTGAAAAAAGTTTTCCAGACAGGGAGTGGAATGTCTATCTTTGAAGACACACAAAACCGACTGAGTCTCTGAACAGCCTGTTCTAACCAGGACTTCATTGGTAAAATGAGCTTTGGATGTCCCTTCAAACCACTGTGATCCCGTGATTCTATAGTTAAAGAATACTAATTTTAATAAATATGAGATTATCAGAGGTATTCTAGAATTATAGAAGAACCCTCCAGTTAGGAATTAAAGTGGGCTTCCTGCTGTTTACCCAGTTACAGATTGGTTAGTTAGTCACACAGGAATCCAAGACAAAAGTAATAGCCGAAACTGGATACTATCAATCAGTAACAAGTCATTGAGTATCAGAAACAATGAAGACTGAAAAACCAAGACTTGAAGACCTAGGAGATCTGATGTCTAATAAAAGTAGAGCTCATGGGTGCTTTAAAATGTCTTTTTTCTTTTGTTGTACCTTTTTTTTTTTTTTAACGGAAACATGAAATCTCTGGAATCTCTTCCACCCTGCCACATACGTTTGAAATTACTGACTAGGTCATGGTTCCTTTTCACAAGACCGATCAACAGGGAAGAAAATGCATAGACAATGTCTTATTTCTGTAGGAAACCAGGCCAAAAAGGAAAGGATGGCAATCTGATTAAGACCAGGAAACTTAATATTATGGAAAGAAGTCCTGTTAGAGAAACATGATTTCAGTCATTTGTGTCGTTAGAACTGGGATTCATAAAACTAAAGGCAAAGAACAAAAGTATCGAGGTGCTTTATTAGTCACTTATAACACCTTGACTACAAAAATATGATTATGAAGTATTTATAAAAAGATTTTTTAAGGGATTAAGAACTGCCTTTTTGAATAGAACTGGAAAATGAACTCTCATCGGGGAGTCAAAGTTGCATAGAAGCTTACCTAGTAGGGTTCCTTAGTAGCAAATTGTTTCAGTCAATGACTGAAGGCAAATATAAAATCACTGATAACAAAGTAAGGCAATTCAAATAAAAGCAGGGCATGCATTTTCACCACTAGGAAGTACAGTCCCCTGTGGAACAAACTAGGGGAAGCAGTTTTAATCCTATGATGTCTTCAAAACAAAGGGAAAAAAGACTCTTCTAGGGTGCTTTTGTGTTAAGGTTGTTGACTTAATTCAGATGAGGAGAGTGAGTGGTATCCTATGGTCTTTTCTCTCCAAGAGTTGAAAGCAGATGGTACTTAAAATCCTAGTCTTTGAAAGCAGTGACAAAAAAAAGTCACTGATAACACCAGAAAGATAAACACAGAAAGTGAAAAAATATTTGTGAAAAAAATAAGAGTGGTGATTAAAACCAAGATGCTTTTGCCTGATTTTGTATTAGTGAAATGAATATTTTTAAAATGCATCTTGAGCTAGGACTTGACTTCTCCAAACTTTTGAATCAAGAGAAGGGTTGATTAGTAAGAAATTAGTAATGCTTTGTGGTTGTCTTGGTTTTGGCTGGTATAGAGTTAATTTTCTTCCTAGTGTTGTGTTTTGGATTTAGTATGAGAATAGTGTTGATAACACACAGACGTTATAGCACCAACTAAATAAAACTTTAGGTCTTCACTGACCAGGGTGTCTTAGTCTCAAACTGACTCCCTACCTACACTTCTAGTAATGATTTAAAAGATTTTACGAGTAGCCATTCATGAATGAGGCAGTAACGAACAGAACAGAAATGAGACAGCTGGTAAAGGGAGGGGATTGTCCCGCTCTACTCTGAACTGGTGCAGCCTTACCTGAATATTGTGTGTAATTTTGGGTGCCACAATATAAAATATGAAGAGAGTATCCAAAGGTGGGTAATGAAGATGGTGAAGGACCTTGAGGGGAATCTGTATGAGGAATGCCTGAGGTCACTTGGTCTCTTCAGCCTGGAGAAGAGGAGACTGAGGGGAGACCCCATTGCAGTTACAACTTTCTTGTGAGGGGAAGAGGAGGGGCAGACACTGATCTCTGTGGTGACCAGCAACAGGACCTGAGAGAATAGCCTAAAGTTGTGCCATAGGAGGTTTAGGTTGGATATTAGAAAAAGATTCTTCACTGGAACAGGCTCTGGAACAGGCTACACAGGGAAGTGGTCACAACACCCAGCCTGACAGAGGTCAAGAAGCATTTGGATGATGCTCTCAGGCACATGGTTGACTCTTGGGGATGGTCCTGTGCAAGGTTAAGGATTGGACTCGGTGACCCTTGTGGGTCCCTTCCAACTCAGCATATTCTGTGATTTTTCTGTGATTTCCTGTGAACAGGAAACTTTATAAAATGCAGTGGAAAATTCAATCTTATTCTTAGATCCAGCTTTTAAAGACAGACCATTCAGGTAGCCAAGAAATCCCATCACAGTGTCACTTATTATACACTGATGTTATGCAGTAATTCAGGCTTCAAGTAGGTTCTTGACAAAATTTCAAGGGCTTACAGTAGCAAACAACGTTGTTAAGGTTCCTTTCAAAACAGAATTACGGTAAAAGTAACAGTGTGTTGCTGATGACTGTCTGGCTATACACATACTCTAATCCAACCCCACTTCTTCCTTATTAGAAATCCAGAAAAATTCAAGCAATTAGAGTAGAAATGTGTTCTTTTGATTGGGTAACAGGAGTACCAAACAGAAGTGTATACTGAAACCTCTGCATACAGATTACAGGTTTATTGCTCCTCTGTGCACACTGATGGCCATTAATAGCTTCACACTTTTGTACATGCATTATTTTCAGAAACAATTGTGTTGAAAGTTTAAAGAACTTTCAAACTATAACATTCTTTCTTTGTTCATTGTAATACTAATTGTAAATCTGGGTAAGACACTGCCAGCTGCTTCACTCCCTATTTGTTGGTAGGAGTCCAGTTTACTGCTTTGAAAAAACACTATAAAATCTTAAATCTTTATTTAACCTTGTGTGATGTCTTTTTACTTATTAAAAGCTCTATTTCAACCTAGCCTGTTAATTCTATATCCAGTGTTCAGTAACTAGCCTCACACTCATGCTTGGTCTTTTCATAAACATACTCACTCTTATGTCCAAGTGCCCCAGAGCATCAATCTGCTTTAAGGCGTGTGCCTGTCAGTGGGCCACAGAACTCTGTGGGGAAACAGTTGCAGTGTCTCATACCCCTATGAAAATCTGTGTCTTCTGTGATTTTTCTAGTTCTGTGTCTCTTTAGCTGTCTCTTTGGAAATCTTGGCTCTTTACTGTGCACTTCTTTAAAGTCTTTAGTCATGAATGGACACTCTGTACAAACTTTTGTGTATGTACTAGTGAAAATAAATGTAAACAAAAATAGGACTTAAAGGAAAATTACTGCCAGGATCAATTTTTAATTTTTTATTTATTGTGTGGAAGTTTTTGATGTTGCTGTGTGCTACAACTGTAATTAAGTATTAATTACATAGGATTATTGAACTCTGGTAAAATCCTACCAGAAACGTGTCACTGCTCCAGTTTTGTTATGGTTAGATTTCTAAACCTAACCACTTGGATCCAGAACTAGGATACCATCCTTTTCTGGAGCATAGCTTCATGTAATCTCTTCACCCTCACTCCTCTTTGCAGTTTCTGATTCCTGGCTGAACAGTGATAATTTTCATCGGATTCTCCAGTCTGCTCATACGAGAACAGGGACTTTCACTTCCTCCAGGCTCAGTGGGTCTTGCAACTACAAGCAACGAGATGTTATATAGAAGGTAGGTGATACAAAACTTCTCTTCCAGGCCTAAATTTCACTATGAATGGCTGTGTCTTGCTCTACTTTGTACCATACTCAGAATTTTTGGTGTTTAGTAGGTGAAGTCTTTAAAAAATGCTGAAGCTGTATGCAGCAGTGCTAGAGCAAAGTAACTCGGTGGTTTCTCATGGGTATGTAAATTGAAATGGTTGATGTTGAAGACCCAGTCACCATTCTATATGAATAGAATGGCTCTCTTACTTCCATGTATGTACCTAATTATACCTCAATTTCATTTAGATGTGTCTTTTATACAAGTAGAATGCAAAATATTAGAGTTTTTTTTCCATTTTCTGGTGGTACCAGCTGTAGTTGCAATGTTTTTTCACAAGCATAGAGAAAAATATGAAATTTCTTTACTCAAGCAGCACTGTCTCTGAATAAACATTGCCCTGAGTTGCTCTAAAATCACTGATGTAAGATCATTCTCAGGTTCATCTATTGGGATGGGTCTGATTTAGTGGAAGTGGAAAGCTTCAGGCTGTGATCTTTGCATGGAAGTTAAACATGAAATTCATTGACACACTTGAATAAATATGGGCTGGAACAAAAAGAATAATCAAGATGCTTGTAGTGTAAATGAGCTATAAACTAAATGTATGTGCTAAAGACATGGTCAGGGTGATGACTAAAGTATGTATAAGCCAAGTAAACAATAATCAAGTGTTTGGTACCTGGAGCTGAGATGTGTGTTTTATAAAAGGAAAGTTATGGAGGTCAACCTTCAGACTCAAACCACAGAATACCTAAATCTTGATGGTTTTGAAATTACTCAAAAAAGCTGAAGACTGTATGTAGAGTTATGTTTGTGGCTAAAGAGGCCAAAAGATCCTGTTAAGTGTGAAAGACAGTCTTTGCAAGGAGACTATCACAAATGATTGCATCTCTCCTTCCTCTGGAACATCTTTACCCATGTTCCTTGCTCTTAACATCTGTCATTATTAATGCCATCAAGCCCTCTACTTTCACATTTCCCATTTCCCATGCTCTTCTACTATAAGTTTTTACTCTAATCTTTTAGTTGTTATGGAACATTTATTTTTGTAGGATATTTTCCAACCCTGTAGTTCAGCTCTAAGTTTATTTGTCATTACTTGTATCAAGTATTTTTGCCCATCATTTTGACGACTTTCTGCTCCACAGCAAAATGTTATTTCTGGGTGAAACCACAGTATCTTCTGTTAAAAAAAATATAAAATTCTAGATTCTGTATAAGTTTATGTCTATTTACTAAATGCTTTGGTGTCCACATTCTCAGGTCTTTTCACCTTTAACTAGGGAAATCTAAACCTCTTTCCTGGACATTGTTACCTAATTAAATACAAAATATCTACCTTGCAGGTTGTTCTATCTGATATATTTTTGCTATAAAAATTCTTAAGCATCCCCAAGTGTCACTAGTTGAAGCATTATGAAATATTTTTTTCCCATTACACTTATAAGCAGGTCAGGGTTCTCAGACTCCTGCCATTTCTTTTACTTGCAGTACTCTGTAAGAATATGTACATTATGCTAAACTGTATTTCATCTTTTCAAGTGAAATGATGCTCCATATGTGATTGCATAAGCAAACACCCCTGCTGTAAAAACATATGTGAGTAGAGCTAAGCCCAGCTGCATTGTCCTTCCCTGAACAGCACTCAGATAATAACTGTAATAATCAGTCAACAGTGCTGGGAAAGTGCTTTAGAAATGTAATCCTTCTAGTTCTGCTGCCTTCAGCAACTTCAGAACAGGTCCTTGCTGCCATAAAAAGTTGCAGAAGAATCTCATATTACTGACTAATTATATAGTAAGGAGGCATGTAAAATTCAAAGTTACTAAGTTTAACATGGGATAAAACCACCACTTCAGCACATGACAAATGAGAATGGCAACACTTCAGAAAAAAAAGCACTTCAGAAAGAAACTTTTGAGTCATGATGAAAAGTTCAGCGAAAAGATCAACTTGATGTTCAGCACTAGTAAAACAACAAAATAAAAAGATAGGACTTATTAGAAAGAGGCAAAAATATCAAATATGCTATGCCAGTATTTAGTTGACGACACACCACTTACATGCAGTTCCAACCTCAAAATGAATACAACAGAACTGGGAAAGACTTAGAGAAGAATAAAGAAAAATATTGGAGGGAGAGTGAAAAAACCTAGACAAAGATTGGAAAAGAGATAACTGAATGGGAAAAAAAAAAAGTGTTGATTGTCATGAGAGCTCTGAAGATGATAAGGAGGCACCAGTTTTATAAATAAGTAGAGGGAAAACAAGACTTTGCAAGGCAGTATTTTAAATACACAAAACCCAGTATTTTCTATAGATTATTGTTAATGGTGGAACTCACTGACTCACAAGTGGGATGAGTCATGTAAGGATGTGTGGAAAAATTCTCATAGCCTTTCCCTAAGTATCCGCTGTGGTCAATGCTGGAGACGTGATGCAGGGCTGTAAAATGTATTTTATTTTTCGCTCTCTCAGTGACATATCAAAGCATAGACACTATCTATGTCTAGGTATGAAAAGACCACAACTTCTCATCTATTAAGAAAAACACAGTAGGGGGCTTGTACCTCACCCTTTGCTTCTTGGAGTAACTGGATCCCAAATTAGCTCACAGTAGATGTCTATCTTATTGCAATAAAAGCAGCTACTGACAGGATCAGAACATTCATGCAGGTACAAATGATGAGAAAAGACATTTCTTTCTCAAGTTGTTTTCAATGACTTGTCAAAACCTAAAAAGTAATAATCACAGGGGCGGTTCTGATGATTGCCTCTCTTGTGTTTTACTTCAGTGTTATAGCTGACCAAGAGCTGAAAGAGAGCGTGCATGCAATACTAACAATGACAGCCCCCTAAGGGGAAAAGAGAACTTGAAGTGAACCTAAATGAGGGAGAATGCAAGTGCAACGGGTACTTGGCAGCACGGGTGTCAGGGAACAAAAGCACACCAGTGTGGGAATCAATGCTCTCTTTAGAAATCTCTAGGGAAACATCATGTTTTCCTCCAGGGTCATGGCTGCACTGTATTGCTGGTGATGCAAACAACTGCTTTCCTCTGGTGTTGCTACTTTTGGTAGTGTTGTTGAGGCACACTACATTTAAACTTTCCTTCTCTGCCATTGGATATATTGTTTTCTTTGTTACTGCCACAAGTTCACAGTTTTTATTTTAATTCTCATTCTGAGCACAGCTGCTGAATTGCTAATGTGTGGAAAAGCATTACCCAGAATTAATATTGCATTCATACCATCCCCTACCATCTTCTTGTCAGCCCTTATAAACTTAAGATATACTTATTTTGGACTGACCTTTTCTCTAATTGGACAGGAGAGCACAGAGGAATATCTAGGTGATAGGAAAATGCTTTACTATGGTAAGGAGGAAAAAAGGGTCAATCTTCTATAAGGGGTGTCATTTCTTGGACAAGGCATATAACTGAGACTATGTCCCTCTTGCAGCAACACAGTTTGCTTTTGGGTCCAATTTGAACTTTTTTTTTTTTTTAAATATATGCAGTTTTCTATCAAAACATTGATTGAGGGGATACATTTTCTTTTTTTTTTTCTTTTTTTTTTCTTTTCTTTTCTTTCTTTTTTATTTTTTTTTTCCTGTGCTAAAATATTGCTTGTTGTTATTCTGGGTTGATTTAAAATCTGTCAGCTCAAACTGCACTGGGGGTCACATTTGTTTATGAAGATTGGAATTGCTGGACTAGATCAGGACTAGTAGCATGGTTTCACTCCCACTGATGATCTGTAGCAAACATTGCAGAAAAACATGCCAGAAACCTCAGCCTGCAGATGTAAAGCAGTTTTCATTCTAATCCTTGTTAATTAGACTTTGGTTTAGATCTTGAAATGTAGGATTTTACATCCTCTGCTTTTTTTATTTTTTATTTTGAATATAACAAATTGATTTTTTCCTATGAAGCCTCAGTTCTTCCTTACGACCTATTCAAGTGCACAGCTACGTCTGTCCTAAGATTCGTGCAGATCAATAGGGTTCAGAAGCAGGGCACATTGCCCATTTGTACAACTCTCACTACAGGATGGCAGCCATCATTTCAAATCAACGATTTCTGGGGGAGCTGAAGTTCATGCTGGATGTGCCTCTGCTGGAGATGTTTTGTTCCTTAGGAGTCATTCATCCCTGCCAGGCACCACTGCAGCTGAAGTGAGAGTTTATACCCTATATGCTTTATAAAATTGAGGGAACTTAGTACATCACTGTACTTTGCTGTGGATGAGCAAATAGGTCATGGTCATACTGAGGAAAAGACTATGTTTATCCCCCTCCGACCCTGGAGAGGACTCAGGGTAACTCACACCACCAGCTAACAGCCAAACTGACTAGGAGGTATTTGCTTTTGTGCCACAGCTTGCAGTTATCTGTGGCAGAGGAACACAAGGTTACTGCTGCAGAAACCTGGGACAGCTAACACCCTAAATATGATTGCTGGGACCCAACAGTGGAAGTTGCCTTCGCTTTGAATCTTCACATTAATGAAAAAGCCTCACTTTCTGTGCCTCATGCATCTGTGTAAAATTTTGGTAGCCCTGGTAAGACCAGAGCACTAGGCTGTTTTTCAGCATTGCAGCCCATTAGTCAAGTAGGCCAATCACATGACCTTTACATTCCTGCTTCATATCCAACATCCAGGAAAAGGCATGTAGTGTTTCAGTCACAGCTGGTTGCTGGAGTCAGCGTTCTGTTTAAAATGCCACTTTTCGGTACTTCTAACCCAAAAAATCCCCAAAAACCCAACTGAATCTTAAAGTAAGGGGTCTCAGCAACTTTCTAAAAGGATCTCTTACCAAAACAGGGATAAAAAGCAAATCACAGGAGATCTATAGCCCATAGGCACAACACAAGTTCGAAGTGATCAGCATGACACCTTATGCTGTTCAGATCATGTCATAGCTGCCTTCCAACTTTTTTCATGTGTTTACAAAGTGCATTTTGCTCTTCTGTAGACTGAGTGTGAAATTCTAAATTTTACTGCAACTTTTATTTTTGATTGTCAGTGTTAGTTACCAAAGGAACAACTTGTACATTACAGAATCTGCTATTACTCTCAGCAAATGAAGATCCAGAATCACAGATCAAATCCTAGTACACAGAAAGAATTGAACTTGGTGCTTTCACTCAATGTACAGTGATGTCTGTCACACAGATATTTTTTTCCAAACAATTTGTACCTCATTCCTCATGACATATGGCAAATGTCAAGACAATCTAAGTGCTTGTGGGAATTTTAGGAGATATATAATAGCTCCACAGTGTAAATACAGTGGAAATATTGCTGTAGCACTCTAAATCTGACTGCATATTTACAGGCATATCTCCTTGTCACCGTTAAATAAGAGTTTTAAACTTTTCAAAAAGCAGTATCCTCACAATCTTTCTGCGCTCATTTTAAAGTAGGGCTGCTAAAGAGAGGCAAGAGAGAGTCAGCAAAGAGTAGAATATTATACAACATTTGCTAAAGACAAGAAGTAGACAGGTGGTATTCCTGTGGAATTATATATATTGCATTGTTACAAGTGTAAGTGTTCTTCTCGAAACTTATGCTCGTACTTGCCTTCACCAGAGACAATTCTCACTTGTTTCACATAGTAGCATACATTGTAGTCTCTTTTTTCTTTATACTGACATAAACTTTAGCATTCTTCTGAGACTCTGAAATGTGGAAAGATCTAGGACACTTGTGTTTTTTCATGTCTATTGAACTGGCTGCATTTGTTCAAGTCCGACATGATAAAAATGTTAATAAAAAGAGTGTTCTTGCCTGGAATGACTTTTGTTCAAGTACAGAATAAGAGGCTGTTTGATAACCCTGCTCCTGTTTGGAACAAATGCAAAATAAACCCAGATCTTTATGATCAGTTGTTCTAAGATTTTTTTATTATTATTTGTGCCGATTGAAGACTTCATCAAATTCTTTTTCTACTTTTTTGAACAAATATTGTAGACATCTAAATGGGTAATGTTGCTCAAAATCTTGGATTTATGCACTCTCCTTCAGGCTACCTAAGGTTAAATTCAAGGCAGAATAAAGACCTGTCTGACAAATTTAGATGTTCTCTCTGCTTCTGTGCTTGCAAAGATAGGCAAAGCTGGGTGTGAAACAAAGAAATAATTGATTCTGTTCAGAAGGATTAACTTTTCTCCACATGCAGGCTAGGGGGATTGACTTCTAATCAGAAGGAAAAGGAGCTCAGACTAGTTCTAGTATCCTATCTTGAAAACCTCTCCGCAGATTACAATGTTGTCATGGTAAGTAAGAATATTGCAGAATACAATTTTTCAGTGGTTCACTTACAATCCCAACACTAGGAAATTTTTGACTACAGCTGAGCTACAAGTTAAGTCTTTCACTGGCATCACATCATGATGAATGTTCAGCTAGAAATTACAGAATCACAGAATCAGAGTATGCTGAGTTGGAAGGGACCCACAAGGCTCATCGGATTCAACCCTTAGCCTTGCACAGAACCATCCCCAAGAGTCACACTACGTGCCTGAGAGCATCATCCAAATGCTTCTTGACCTCTGTCAGTCTTGGTGCTGTGACCACTTCCCTGGGGAGCCTGTTGCAGTGCCCAACCACCCTCTGAGTGAAGAACCTTTTTCAAATATCCAGCCTAAACCTCCCCTGACACAACTTCAGGCCATTCCCTTGGGTTCTATCACTGGTCACCAGAGAGAAGAGATCAGTGTCTGCCCCTCCTCTTCCCCTCACAAGGAAGTTGTAAATTAGAGCAGAAGCTTTTTTTCTTTTTTTCTCTACCTTCTCAATTATAGGAACAATTTGTGACTTATTTAATGTTACCCTTATTTGATTAGACTGCAGCATTTCTTGACCTAACAACATTTAAGGCATTGAGTTAGAATGTTGAATATGAATGTCAGTGCTGGATGTGATTTAAAACTTCTCTAAATATTTGACATAAGTTTCTTTTCCATTATGGAGCACAATGAAATAGCCATGACGTGGAAAATACTTTTCATACCGTTTGAAATGGGATTGCTTCAGCCACAAGGTGGCCTATTGATTTAAACATGATGAAAAACCCACAAACTATTAGCCTATTCTGATATTTGAGGGACAAAGAATAAAACTTAAACCAAGAATATTTGTAAGAAAATTAAAATAATTAACACTGGAATAAAACATTTATTAAACTTTATGCTAAGACTAGACTGCTGTTTAAAAATTTCTGTATTTTTAGAGATGTTTACTCACTCCAGTATTCACAATTTCCTTCCATTATCAGCATCTGGTTTGAGAGCTACCATAGTTCAGGGATATTTTTTGTCCAGACTTCTGAATTAAAAAAAATTGTGTACTTTTCCAACTCTGTCATGGGCTAAAATAATCTTAGTCTAAAAAAAGAATGGACTCGGTTAGTCATAGCTTCCCATGTAGACAGTCAATAGGCAAGATAATGCATGAAGACCACTGAGAGAGATTATGGTGAGAGAGAGAGATTATAATTCAGGATACTGAGAAAGACAAGTCTCTCATAGGCTTCTAGGTACATAAGGGATTTTTAAAGCTCAGCTCCTGCCTGCCACCCTCAAATACTGATTCCCAGGTATTTAAAATTGTTGGAGTACTTGTTTATTTCTCCTGACATTTTTTTTTATTTCCACTGGCTTATGCTCTCTTTTTCCTTTCTGATGTTCAAAATAAACTCAGTGAAATATAAATCATTGTAACAAAGTTATGTAGGAATGTCAAAGGTTTAGCCCTGTGATTTTTGCATGGTTTTTATCAACCCATAAATTTTGCTAATAGGTAAGAAAAGTTCACATAGGCAAAACAGATCTCTTGACATGGGGACTAATATTAAAATTTAGTGCGACATGATAAGAACGAAGGGAAAACATATATTTACAAATACCACCCCTCCTTCTTTTCTTCAAAAACAGTCTAGAGGAAGAAGGAGAAGAAAAGGTCTTTAAGGTAACAGTTCCAAATAACCACAGCTAGAAAATCTCTTTCTCTATCAGAATGTAGGGCAGTCTGCCTCCCACTTCCAGCCACTTGTCTGCGGCTACTGAGGGTTTACCATGGGCTTCAAGGGAGCACTAGCATCACCATGTCGTCACCACGGAGTATAGGGCTCCATGGGAGTTCCTTCCACAAGGAGTTTTGGGGATTTCCTAAGAGTCACCACCCCTCCCCGGGTCACAGGGGTTCTGGGTTTCTTTTGGCTCAGTCCATATTCAAGAACGTTCTCCAGTGCTATGCTCTGCTTCTCCAAGTAGCTTCTTTTATCGTTTTTTGGAATTCTTCTGACTTTCTGCTTTTAGCCAAATGCCCAATCTTGGCTCTCAGCCGCAGTTGGCTACTCCAATTCACCACCGCTCCCCCATTCGCAGTGAAAGGGATCATCCTGCCATCACACCCGGTCCAAAATTGCACTGGACTCCTCAATATCAGGGGCTTAGTGTTAGGCTCAGGTTTTGGACAAAGTCCCAAGGTTGTGAGGGTGCTCAGCCCCTCAAAAGAGAATTCAATACCTTCTCTACCATTCTGTGGCTGCAATTCTTCTGCAGCTTGTTGCATGCGGCTTCCAGGTGATTCAGTCTTGACCTCAAACTATCCTTGCCCTCCCCGGGCTAGGCCAGGCCCCGGGGGTGTGGGGGACACCCACACGAAGGTTTCTTCATTCCAAATAATCTTCCATAGGTGGCAGGGGTTTTAGTTTTTAAGTCTTTTCCCCTGCTGGAGGAGAAGGAGCCCCCCCAAGCCTCTCCTCCCCCCTCTTGCTACACTGACTTTGGAGGCTGCATTGTTATCTCTTGTTTCAGCTTCTCCGGGCTGAAATTTGTTCTGCGCATCTCCTCTTCTGGTTTGTTAAATGTGTCATTTGCAGAGACATCACAAAAGTCTTTGATTGGCTACTCGGCTGGAATTTCACCTAGAGTTACCCATTTTCTAGCCCAATACTGGGGAGATGGGCTAAACCATGACAAGAAAACACCAAGAACTGACACTTCAGGCATTATGTGCCATTTATTTCCACAGTGTATGTTCAGTGTCAGAATAGTTTGAGGAAACTGGGGTGTACAATACAGTCTTGTTTGTAATAAATGAATCCATTACAAAGAGAAGGAATTGTATTTATCCAAGCTGTCATTTATATTATGGATTATTGTGTCCCTAAAAAAATGATGAACTATTGAATAAAGCATAACTGGTAAAAGTTAAGGAAGGCTCTGTTGTGCTGACCAATTTACTCAGAAACCGCTGTTTGTAAATTCACTTTTCCTCAAAAAAACAACCTCAAAGAAGATTTGTTTTTATCAGACAAAGAAGTTCTTTTTTTCCTTATTTTGGTTAGGATTATTTTTGCTCTTTTTGAGATAACAGGTTTTGTGTTTAATTGTAAATGAGCTGTGAAATGCAAGCTAAAAGGGCAACTTAAGTGCATCGAAGACTGCAAGTGGTTAAGAACTTTTCTAAGTATTTTGTAACTTCATTATGATTTTTGAGGTCTTTCAGTTTATAGCACAGAATCTGCACCTCTCAGACACAAAATATTTTCGTGTTGCAAAGTTTTCTTTTGGCTTTTTTCTTTCCAGTGGATGTCCCTGTGTTTATTTGATGCACTGATGGGAGAGTATGAAGGGATGCAGCTCCTATTTGCATTCTGAAGTTTTGTTTAGGTACAGTTTGTAACTCTAATGATTGATACCTCTGGAGGAGTTGAAAATCATGAAAGTCCACCCTAGTGGAAACTTGTGCGTGTTTGAAAAATACAAAAGGAAGTTTCTTCTGTCCTTCCAGTCATGTAACTGTAATGGCTAAAAAGAATCATTACTACTTCCACTGGCTTATTTTGATAAGCTGCAATTTTTTGGATGGCATCTTTAGTGAAAAAAGGTCAATCAACTGACTCAATACTGCACTTAGTATCTGTTCTGCTGTAGAAGGCAGATGGGGAGGTTTGTCCAGCGGAAAGTTGACTTCAGAAACTGGGAGAGGGCATTTATTCATTTGCCTATATTAATACAAGTGTAATATTACATCAGACCTCTCTAGCTCCCCCAGCTTATCTGAAACCTATTAAATGTCTGATGTTTTTTATTGTATCAGAAATTAAACACCCATACATTGGAATGAAAATCTGCTGCATTTTATTTTTCTTATTACAGCAAGTGGTTAAAAAGCTCCGAAATCCTTCAGCAAACGCAAGCACAACAGTGAAAGAAACAGGAATCACTAAAAAAGTGCTGGAAACACCACTTTTAAAAAAATAGCACACAAAATAGTAAACAGCAGGGACTAGAACAAATAGTCCTGTGGTAACAGAGGAAATTATATAATGAGTTCCAGGGAGTAGAAAGCTTTAAGGCATATTTAGAATTGTATAAAGCAGATATATTAACTGCACATATATAAAGTACAAATTTATACAATTATGCAGAACACAAATGGATTCAATCCTATGTCATAGTTTTAATGGTTTTATTAAAAATAATATACAAATGCACTGAAGTTAGTCCAAGTAAAAAAGACAGTTTTAAAGCATTAGGCTCAACAGAATTGTCCAGCTTCAATTGGTATTGCAACAGTTTAGAAATTTTGCTTAATTTCTTCTTTTACTATGAAGGAAATATCTGATTTATTCTATTCATGTCCTAATAGTTCAGTCCAACCAGTACCTGTAATGAGCAATTAAATATTCTGAGTATATGTAAATGGATGAGTCTGGCAAACCTCCCCCTTCAAATAATGGTCATATTGATTATTAATTTTCCGCTTTCATGTTTATCTTTCAGCAGTTTGTAATTTCATGAAGTGTAACCAGCATGCACAGAAAAGATGCATTGCAAGTGTTTACATTCACCCTGCTTAAGTTAATGTTGGGAAACTTGGACTAAAAGCGTTGTGCTCCCATGAATGCCTCTACAAAAAACAACCAAAACCAACCAAACAAAAACCCTAACCAAACAAACAAAAGAAAAGATTTTTAGCTGTTAGAAATACTCTTTAAACTGCTTTCTTATTGCCTTCACTCATAAAATATCCCCAGAGGGCAGACCATTCCTCATACTTGTACTCCTCAAAATCATTGTTCCCCTACCTTCATGCTCCTTATGGCAGCACCACTCACCCACATCTATATCTTTTGTCTTCCTGGTGGTATTGCTCATTTTTTTGTGTGTGTTCCACTCCTCCTTCTACTCTGTGATGCTATTCCAAAGTTCAGAAAGACCAGGGACCTAAACTGAGTCTCTGCACTTGCTGATACCCCAAGAGACCTAGTTTACATATCTGGGTAAATCTGGGACTATCTGGGAACTTGTGGAGCTGATGGCCAGGTGAGTAATTTCTTTTTGCTTTTACTTACCTTTATATAATTATTCCATGTAGTGCCTACTGCTATAGATTACTTTTTTGGGTCACATAGTTAGAAATGGCAAGTAGCAGCTGTGTATGAGGAGACACTAGAACTACCTCAGAACCGTAAACAATTTGTCAATGGCCAATCCTTTCTCAACAAAGGAGTGGAGTTTTAGTGATAGCAAAGAGAACAGAGAAAATTTACAACAGTAAATTTCTACTTAGAAAAAAAACCTCAAATGTGTTTTGATTAGGTAACAAAAAGTATTTGTCCTGGTATTAATTAAGAAATAAAGTATCATGCTTAAAGCATTTGCTTTTAATTGTACTTTAACCTCACCAAATTTAGAGGACTTGTAAGAGATTTAGATTTCTTTGCAAGATGTAGTTTAATCATCTCTGATAGACCCTTATTTCAATTCTTGAAAAGAAGATAAAGGCTTTTTGTTTTGGTTTTCATCTCTAACCTGAAAGTTTCAGCCTGCTGATTATGAAAGAATAAGTAGTAATGCAGATAAAATATGTTTCATACCAAAGTTTCCAGTCAAATGAACTGTGTCTTCAATGAAACAATGGTTCATTGAAATAATCTGTCAATCTTGTCCCATTCAATTGCTAAAACAGTCTTTTGATATTTAAGTTTCTCATTAACACAATGCATTATATTTTATAGGTCACAATATTTCAGTTACCCTATTTTAAACACAAAGAAGCAGCTCACTCAAATATGCTCATAGATGTAAACATTTTCAGTGGTTGAGATTCTAGCTTTAACTTTTCTCCTCTGTAGTTAATGAAAGTTTTCTGGTTTTACTTGAAATAAAATGTGTTAGAATTTCATAGCAAATGGGTAGGAAACATCAGGACTTCCAAAGCAAAGCCCACAAACCCCTTAGTTGCTGATTACTTTTTTCCTATGATCCAAGCATTTTCCCGTGATGATTCAGTATATTATAGTCACATAAATACTTGAAAAGAAAATGGTAAGCAGGAGAAGGAAGAAGGAAAAAGGTAAATTTTCAACAGGCATCTACTACTTGCTGTAGTCAGCATGAGGGACAGGACAGGCAACCTGGGCCGTCCTCTGTATCTGCCCAGTCTTGTCTACAACAGCACTGCTTTAGAAACTGTCATAGAATCACAGAATCATAGAATCAGACGGGTTGGAAAGGACCTCTGAGATCATCAAGTCCAACCTTTGACCCATCACCACCGCAGTTACTAGACTATGGCACTAAGTGCCACGTCCAGTCTCACCTTAAAAACCTCCAGGGACCGTGAATCCACCACTTCCCTGGGCAGCCCATTCCAGTGCCTGATTACTCTCTCTGTAAAGAATTTTTTCCTAATATCTAACCTAAACCTCCCCTGGCACAGTTTAAGGCCATGCCCTCTTGTCTTACTGCTGGTTGCCTGGGAGAAGAGACCAACCCCCACCTGGCTACAACCTCCTCTCAGGTAGCTGTAGAGAGCAATGAGGTCTCCCCTGAGCCTTCTCTTCTCCAGGCTAAACAACCCCAGCTCCCTCAGCGTCTCCTCATAGGCCTTCTCTTCAAGTCCCTTCACCAGCCTCGTTGCTCTTCTCTGCACCTACTCCAGCACCTCAATATCCTTCCTGAACTGAGGGGCCCAGAACTGGACACAGCACTCCAGGTGTGGCCTCACCAGCGCTGAGTACAGGGGCAGAATCACCTCCCTGTTCCTGCTGGCCACACTGTTCCTGATCCAGGCCAGGATGCCACTGGCCTTCTTGGCCACCTGGGCACACTGCTGGCTCATGTTCAGCTTCCTGTCAATCCAAACTCCCAGCTCCCTTTCTGCCTGGCTGCTCTCCAGCCACTCTGTGCCCAGCCTGTAGCGCTGCAGGGGGTTGTTGTGGCCAAAGTGCAGGACCCGGCACTTGGCCTTGTTGAACCTCATCCCGTTGGAATCAGCCCAGCTCTCCAGTCTGTCCAGGTCCCTCTGCAGAGCCCTCCTGCCTTCCAGCAGATCGACACTCCCTCCGAGCTTGGTGTCATCTGCAGATTTACTAATGTCTGCTTTGTTTACACCCCAGACTTTGCTTTCCACCTCAGAATGCAGAAAAAAACCCAACCCTGTTACAGTCCCTAGTAATTAAATACTAATGATTTGAAAGATTTCTTTATTATTATAAATTAAGAAACTAAATTTCTTCAGATTCGAGATAGTGGTAGTATGATAATTGTGGTTGTAATATCCCCAGTCTTGTACTTATTCATCTTCTGTCCCTGTAAATAAGTTACATGTATGTTTTGCTAAAAATACAAATCCCAAAGATAAAACTCCTGGATTACTGCTTTCAGTTGGAGTTGATAGAAATTAATTCTAACTATTAATTTTGCAGGAGAAATGCTAATTTTATGTTACTTATCCAGTCACTTGTCATGAAAAATTAGAAAAAGACCCCTTTTAAAAGTACAGAAATCCATACTTGTGACATTCGGTAACAGCTTGCTTGCAGGAGCTTTTTCAAACAGTCAGCATTCTAATAGACTCACTGAGCTTAATGATATACTGTCCACTTTTTCCTTGATTTCATTATGCTTTATATCTATGAGATAGAATGTTAGCATATTGCTACACCAAGCACATTCAAAGAATATCATCAATCAGATTAAAAAATTGCAATCTAATTGAAATATGGGAGTTTGGTTACATGAGATTAAAATAGGTATAAAGTCTATATGAATAATTTTTCCCCAGTTTTTTAAGTTTCCAGAGAAATTAATCTAATATGCAGGATGGATTCCATGTTTCAAAAAGTAAGCTGAGATAACAGAAAAAAGCATTTCTAATATGTAAGGAAGAAATGGACAGTGTCCACAGTGAAACAAAAAGGGATTAAATCTCTCTGCTTCTAGATATTGATTTTTATTCCTCTGTCTCTTCACTTTTATTGAATGACAACCAAATGTTTTTTTTGTATGACTGCCACGAGACACAAAACAAATGTGGTACCACCATGTGAGAGTCTGTGTATTCAGTGTATTCCTCTCTGAGTGAACTACTCAGCAATCAAACAGTCCCTTTAATCAGTGTAAATAAAGCTTGGGTTTTGATAGACTTCAGTATGAAATACATTGTTCTTCCTTTCCGTACAAACCCTCTGGAATACAACAACAGTTTGTGCAGCTGTCTCTCCTGGTTGCTTTGAGAAAGGGAAGATGTTTTGCCACAAACACATAACTTATTTTAATTAAAATCAAGGCAGCTGAGGTTGGTGCCATCTCTTTCAAAGCTGGCAAACAGTCATAACATTGTAATACTTGCTGAAACCAGGAAAACCATGTAAAGATATTTGTTTACAGTAGGGTTTATTTGTTCTGCTGAATTAGAAACTGGACTCAAAATTTTACTTTCATTCAGGCTATTGTACCTAAAGAAAAAAAAATCCAAACTATAAAAATATTTATGTATAAAATTCCAAAAATCTGAACTCAGAGCTTTTGCTTCTTTAGCAACATCCTTTGCTAAAAATAAACTAAAAAATAAAATCTTGATCAGTTCATAAAAATTTCTTTGAAAAAATTTAGTGTTTTCAGATTCTCCTCTTGTTTCTCTTCACTAGTTCAGCTTTGGAATAGTTCAGGTGGCAAGTCCTCCTTTCTTTTTAGTTCTTCCTTAGCAAAAAAATCCGTGGAGTTGTGTCAACACAGAACTGAAGTAGAACAGCAGTAAATTAGACCCAGTGGAAATGGATGTGTAGACATCTGAGCTGAAGATCACAGGGAAAGGAACATTGAGCAACCATTGAATTCACCAAAGAAAGAACAAAATAAAAACTCCTAAGTCAGATCACACGACTGTGGGACTTCATTAATTGCTCATAACAACTATACAAAGGAAGCACTTGAAAGGAACTTCTTTGTATCAAATATTCTCACAGTGGCTTATAAAGAAAATAGAGCAGAGAATCACTGTCACTATGCTGTGAATATTGTCTTTCAAGCTCATAAGTTTGATCAGTTCCTTTTTTCTCTCTGCTCTTCCCTGAAAATGTTTTTCTCTTGTACTAAGTGATTTTCACTTGGATGAAACTTTCTTACACAGACCTCATACTTAGGAGGAAAGGGAAATTTCAGGTTGTGACGTGCTAAGAATGTGCATTTCAATTTTAAAAGGCATTAACAGAAAACAGAACTAACCTATCTGGCAAGAAGGTTTCACACAAAATAAATCCTGCAACAGTAATTTTCTTTTTAAAAAGAATAATTATTTGGTGTGTATTCTATATTTTGAGTGTTTGCTTTTTTGGCTTGTTTTTCCTTAATTTTGGTCCTCTGGCCCTTGTTCTTTGCTTTCTCAGCCTCCCCTGGGAGCAGCTGGTATAGCCACCACAGAGCATTATGGAATGTGTGATATGAAAAATTAATGCTAATCTCTAGTATTCTATACCACTCATAAGGGTGTTATACTAAATTTCTCATGTTTTAAGTCACTGATATTAAAAAAATTGATATGTTGATTCTTTTCTGCACTTCCCTGTGTGTTTCTCTTTCTGGCTGTTGAACTGTACAACTCTCTGAGCTGCGTTGACTATGTCAGCTAGATATAAATTGACATTAATGGGACATTTAACAACCATGGCATATTTTGGTAGTTACATTAACCATCTAAATTTTGTCTTGCAATCAATTGTATCAAAGATGTTTACAGAGTTTTTAGTACTGAAAATAAAACTGAAAAAAGTTCAGAATTCCTTGGTCCATAGACTTGATTTGTAAAATGTTGACAGAGCAGATCCTAACAAAACTCTCTCTGATGTCTACAACACAGTAGTCAATAGTATAAATCGGGGTTCGGGCTGGGTCTCAGGTCCTAAGACCCAGCATTTATGATCAAAAGCCAAAGCACCATGAAGAAAGGGATCTTCATCACTCACAACTGGTAACTCCGTTGTAACTTAGCACCTAATCTGGAGCAGCATGGTTTTGTGACTGACTGAATCTTACTGAGAACAGTATTGTCAAGACATGAGAAAGCATTTGAACAAAAGTCTTCCAAGAAAAAAAAAAAGTGAAAATAATTAGCAGCTCAAGGCTATGATAAAAAATGTTCTGACACAAAAAGTTCTAAGACACTAAGTTAGAAAAAGGCAATAAAACCTTAGAGAATCTGCAGAGACTGCAGTTCTGCAGTATCATGGCACAGCCTCTTCTGAAAAGAAGCAGAAAGTGATCTTACCCCATCTGACTGACAGCTGTCTAGACAGCGAATCCTTAACTAGCATCTTACCAGCAGTGGTCACTATATTAATGCTTAGCCCAGCAGCTCATTAGCATAACTATCTTCTGTGTCTTGGCTGATGCCCAATTGCTTCGTTGTCTATATATTTTCACACAGTGTCTCTGCTCATGATAAAAGGGGCCAAAACATAACTAATCAGAAGGAGAGGGTTATAGCTGGATTTACAATGGAGGTGCTTAAATGCCAGTTAATATGCAAAGCAGTTCTTTTATAGCTTCACCAGGCATCTCTACTAGTACCAGTCTGTCTAATAGTTTTATTTAAAATATGTGTTTAAATTGATTCCACAAAGTGATAAATTTATGAATGTATTGTGGGAACTTAGTGAAAGGTCCCACATCTTTGCCAATTAGAAAAACTTCAGTGATACTGCTGCTAGTATTATGAGCTCAAAATTGGCAATATATAGTGTCCAGTTTTCTAAAAAATGCACAAAGTGCTAAGAAAACATTTATGATCATAGTGATACATTTTGTTGATAGTGCCCCAGTAAAGCATTTTCCTGTTTGTGATGTCAGGTTTCTTCAGACCACATTTGGTGCAAATTGCTGGTCAGATCATCAGTTAGAGAGCAGTGCAATATCCCAAACTGCCTGATGTTTGCAGAACAGAGCAAATTCTCATTAAAATACTGTGTCATTCAGTGTGGTAGTCACAAAAAAAGAAAAACATTGAAAAGTAAACTTGTTATTGTATCTTTCAAATACAAAGTCATAGAAAATGAAAGGTCTCAAAGATGCACTATATAATGCCCCAGAAAAGTACATCTGTTTTGTCAAAGATGGAAATGGCAGATTCATGAGTTCACCATTATATGTATGTACTTCATAAGGTGGGGTAAAATATTTCTATAAACCTTCTCAGAACACTGTTCAAGGAAGCACAAGAAAAGATTCCTGTCCTGGAAGATGAGCGATGCACAGGGTGGAGATTCAAGATAGAAATGAGTATATGAGGGGGGGAGAAGGAGGATGATGGGGATTTGGAGCTACCACATTTGTTTTCCCATGTAACTGTTAATGGAGCCATGCTTTCGTGAAGATGGCTGAACACCTGCCTGCTTATGGGAAGCAGTGAATGAATTCTTTGTTTTACTCTGTTTATGAACATGGCTTTTGCTTTGCATATTGAACCGTCTTTATCTCAACCTGTGAGTTTTCTCACTTTTACTCTTCTGATTCTCTCCCCTATCCTACCATAGGGGGGAGTGAGTGACTATGTGGGCCCCCTTTGCCAGATGAGGTTAAACCATGACAGTTCTTAAAACCCCACTGGTGTTACTGAAGATTGTCAAATACCACTAGGGAGTAAGACAAATTCTCAGTAGAAACATTCTACAGTTTATGCAATTCTGAGTCTTCCATCTCTGATGGAATGAAAATCGTAATCCAGTGGGCAGCAAACTGCAGAATCATCCACTGTGCTGGAGACTTTTAAAGCCATGAAACAGATGTCACAGGGTAAGGCTAAGTACTGCTAACGTTTTTTCCAAAATAAACAAATCTAGAGATTTGGATCTAATCACAAATAATTGCAGCTCTTCACTGTAACATGTTAAATGAGAGTCCACAATAGCTGAAGGATGCACATGTCACCCACCTTCTCAAACTGAAATCTGTCCCATCACAGTATAGTAATGACTGGTATATATGATTTCTGCTAGTTGTTGGGGAACTCTGCTGCAGTAGATCTCTGCAACCTTTCGAAGCGGAAAGTGATCCACAGAAAGTTGGTGTTATGGCATGATTCATGTGATTTTTTAAGCCATGAAGATTCAAGGGATATGCACAGAACAAAAGCACTGTGAGTGTCAGTCAGTGGAGGACTTTGGCCCTTTGACTATACTAACCTGTCACGATTTCTTGGACAAAGCTTCACTTTGTTCAGTTATCCAGATTAACTTGCAGATTGTTCACTTACGTCACAGTGGCATGACAGCAACAATCTTTGAGTAAGCAACAGTGCCAGGCTGTTTTGCTCTTTCACATGGACATCAGTAAGGCTCTGTTGTTCCTCTAGTATGAGTGCTGTGAGGAAAAGTCCTTCTCACATTTAGGCATGATGCTGTGCAGTCCTTCATCCTTCACTGTAGATGGTGACATGTTTGACCTGCAGACACTCTGAGGTGACCTAAAGGATACAGGCTGAGTGGTCCCCAGCACAGGGCTGCTCCTGGTACAGGCTGCAAAACTCATTGCTGGCTGCTTTGTCTATACCATTAAGCATCTCAACCTGCCCCTCAGCATGAGGCAAACAGCAATCCTGTAGCTGCCTCTCCCAGTCATGTGCAATGGCAATACAGTATGGATATCTGTAGACAAACTCTGCCAGTCGGGCAGAATCCCCTCTCACTACTCTCATGGTAATGACACCATGTGGAGAATAGAAAAAGCTGGTGTAACTTTTGATATTAAATCAGCATGTCCAGAATTAAAAGGGTATCTGACTTCAAACAAATGTTAATGTGCACTGTGGGGTTGTCACCATTCTTCTCCACGGTTGTAGTACTTGGACAAATGAACACTTTTCACATCAAGCCTTCCAGCCAGTTCCATGGGAGTTATTTTTCCACCCTTAGTGATGTTAAAATGTATAGCACAATATGATCCCAAGCAGTGCTGAGGCAGTGTTCCTCCGGGGCTGAGCTACACTGGTCCAAGCGTCTGATGCTTATCTCAGAAAAATGATTGCTCAGAGCTATTTCCTTGTTTCAAAATGTGAGAGCAGCTGAGAGGTCAGCCAATGAATTGTTAACCAGACATGCTACAAGCAAATCTTCAGCTGTGTGGCATTAGATCTACAACATGGACACTGCAGCTAAAAGGTGGTCTGCTGTGCCAGTGAATATGAACTGATACTGTCAAAGCCAGTGAGCAGAACTGACTGACATCGTGCAGCACAGAATACAGCAAGGGAAGGCAGGAAACCACCTCTCATGTATGCAGCTATTTTGATAAAAGTATTAGCCATATACCTCACCAAATTATCCATAAAAGGAGAATCCTAATATGATTAACTAGTGGAATACTGGCAATAGCATTTTCTGCATTTACCATATAGATGAGTTTTGAAGGCTATGAAATTGAGCATCTTTGTTTTCCTCTGAACAGAACATGCAATAGAAAGGCTGATATAAAATAATGTACTGAGGCCTGTTGCTCTTAATTCTGTGAAAATTGCAAGTTGAAGATATCAACTGGGAAGGTTGAAATGCTTTGGTCAAAAAACTTGAAATATTTCAGTTTTCCATAAGAATTTTCTCAGGAAAAATGAAATCTGCTCTGCTCTCATCTTTAGAGGGAAGTGGAGTATATGGGAGTTGCTGCAATATTTTTTAGTCACATTTCTCGGTTGTTAACTTTTTTAATGATGCAGTTCAATATTCTGTCCAAAAATCATAAGTGGAAAATTGATAGAAATTTGAAATTACAGAAAAATATTTTCACAGAAGAAAAAATTATGTTTGGATGATTGCAATATATTTTCAATAATCTTTGGATTTCCATGCATTATTCTTTCACAGATAATTTCTGTTCTATGAAGGAATCAGAATAAGTGTTCTGTTAAGACAAAAAAAGAAAAAGAAATCAGATTCTTATCCAATGATGCCCATTATTTCCATGAACAGCAATATTGACTAAATAAGCTTCATACTATATTACACTTTGCATTTCCTTTCTCATCCTTAATTTTAACCTTTTAATCTCCTGAGGTAACAGAATGAGTCTCTTGGGCAGCACATTGTGCACAGGACTTTGTTCAAGTCTAATCCAAGATGATAATCCTGACAATAAATGTCTAGGATATTCTTAGTAGCTGAAATTAAACCTGCAGTTTCTGGCTCAGTATCTGAAACACTGTTTGAGGAATCAAACATTCCTGGCTGCCAATCTTGGCATAGCATTGTACAGCTCTGCTAGACCTGCTTTCTCCGAGATGAAGGGACAATATTAGATTAAATGAAAATGCCTGCTTAGGAGAAGTACTAGACTTTTTTTGTGTGTTTTTTTTTCTTAGTTTTTTTTTTAGCACACAAGGAAAAATTATTTTGAAAACAAAAATATAATCATTAAGGGTAAATATTAATGATGTTACAGCAGTTATTCTATTTACGCGCATTTCAGGAGAGACTCAGATGGTACCCCAGAGTAGATTACAGTGAATTCAGTCTCAGTGGTAGGAAGTTCCTGAGCTTCCATCTAAAATTATATCAGTATGATCTTTTGTGAATTTGCATTGCTTGTTACATCATTTAATTGGGAATAAATGACAATCCAAAGATCTTTGGTTCTGACTTTAGTTTTGTTTGGATAAATGTATAGTGTTGAAGTGAGGGGAAACATCAGGTAGAATAAATTCAAACTCGATCAAAGAAAATGCCTTTCAGACCAGGATTTGGTAGCTCTGAATTCCCAGCTCAGTGTCACAATAAAACCAGTTGTGTGAGTTATTATTTGGAGATGATACTGCTTATAAAATTTAATAATCTCAATAAAGAGGAAAGGTTACCTGAGCATATGTGTCCAAACAATCATCTAGTCTTGATCTGACACAGGAGAGGATTGCCAGCACTTACCAGATTTTTTAGCCCAGGTTAAAAAAAAAACATAAAAAATTCTAGAGAGGATTATGATACACACTCTGATGAAACTTTCCATGTGTTTCTGTTTCAAGAATGAAATTTAAGATAAGATAGGCTGATCAATTATATATCAAGTATTATTATTTACACAAATAAAATTATAAACAAGATTGAATTTTTTTGGCTTGGTTTGTTTTTCTGGTTTTGTTTTGTGTGGTTTTTTTGTTTGTTTTTGTTTGTTTTGGTTTGGTTTTTGTTTTGGTTTGGTTTTTTTTTGTTTGTTTTGTTTTGTGTGTTTTTTTTTTAAAGATAATCAGGGTTTATTAAAATTCTTTCACCATTACATCAGTTTTCCAGGAAAAAATATTTAAGTGGCAAAAAATGCTGTAAATACCAAACCTATAACATTTTACATATATTTTACTTGAGAGAGAAAAATGCATGATATTTACAGTAAAGTGAAAATAAACTCTCAGATGATTAAAAAAGTAATTTCATGTAGACAGTGCTTTCCAGAAATTATTCTTGAAATTTGCAATAATACAAGAAGCTATAGATGAGATGTAATCCATCCACTGCCAAAAACAGCCCTTATTTATAACTTGTTTGAATAATAAATTGCTGTTTTCCTCTGACAAAGGGTTGTGTTCTCATTGCACATTGTTTACATAGATTTAGCCTGGTGCAGACTATAAATTAGAAGATTGATTCAAAAGCTCATGGCAAGTAATTCTGGAGTAAGTTCTGAGCATGAGGAGAGGAAGAACCAACCAGCATATATTAAAATAAATGATGTCAAATTTATGCTTAGGTTAGGTGATCAGCTAAGGTGGAAACTGACCTAGAAAAACTCCTCTCTCCCCTGTTCCAAACTGTGTGGCTGTTAAATCCTTAATCTATGCCTGGTATATTGTTTGTTGGTAGCCAGTCTTAAATACTCAAAAAGAAAAATGCACGTAGAAAAATATAACATTGCTTCATGCTGCCTGGGTTTCGGTGGCTAAGATTTAGAAAGGAATAGTCCCCATCTCAAGAGATAAAAGCATCATGAAACTTGTTGCTACTGTCTACGAAGGCTACTTACAGTAACAACCCCTGATTAGCTGACTAACCTATAGTTGTCTGGTTTTGGTACATCAAATGCATCACTTATGCATCACTTATGCATCACATATGCATCACAAACACATATGCATCACTTAAAGTCTATTTGAACAGTTTTTATACTTAAACCCAATAAAATCGACTTTGCAGTCATACTGATGTTGAGGTATTTTGTCCTGTCTATATCTGTTTACAATCAGATATAGACACCTCCCCTACAATGTTGGAAAAAAAAAGGAAAATATATGTCAGAAATGTGTGGATTCAAAGCTGGTGGATTCTGCTGATATTTTGTTGCTTCTGTAGAACCTGCTTCAAAAGTATAAAATGCCTCATTGTGCCAGCCTTTCAAACTCAAAGACTTCTTAAGGACCTGCACTTTGAATTGGGCAAGATCATCAGATTTTGAGTCATTGGGATTGAGTGATCACAGTCTAAATTGCTGAATGTCATCTTGCCAGTCATGCTTTAGAAAATCTGTTCCCTTTCAGGGCTTTCCTGACCTCTGTGATAAGTGCTGGGTGCACTTACTTGTGCAACAATGTAACAAATAGTGCATTTAATGCTATTACCACTTTAGTAAACATTCATGAATAAGACCATTTTCTACTCACAGGTTTTTTTATTGTGGAAAATTATTTTGCCTTGAACAAGATCTTTCCCTGTTCCCCACTTGACTGCTTGCCCTGTTCTTTGTATTTTCATACCCTTATGCTTATATTATTTCATACCCTTATGCTTATATTGTCTTCACTCACTGTCGCTTTAAGAAAACTTGAACTGGTCTTGAGACACGTAAAAGATTCTTTAAACTGTAAATCGGATTTGGCTCTGAAACATACGTTAGCTCTATGTCTAAACCTATATATTGCTTGAAAATGTAAATCTTCATGAATTCAGCTTGTTTATTTACTAAATAAAAGTTGTCTTTATCATCTTATAACTGTTCCCTAGCTCTCCAGTAAAATGTGAAAATTTAGAAATCGTAGCAGACTCTCTAATTTTAGGGCAGAAAATATCCATTGTTAGAAATGCATGTAAAAACCTGCAGATGCTTGATTACAACTTCCAGGGGCAATCATGTTAAATTGTAAATGTCTGAGCATTTGCAAAACTTTAATGTCTCTTGTAATAGCAAACATTTCCAAAATTGACTTTTACATATAACAGTGACAGGTTTCTGTTAAATGCAGGAAGTGTTTTCACAAATTCTTGAGTGTAATGCAATCCCCTAAAAAACTTCCACTCATTTTACTTTTTTCATGTCCTTTTAATAAATTTTTGGTAAAATTCAGAATCAAGTGTAAAATATGAAGTAAAAAAAAATTCCTTGGTTTAGATTAAGATAAAAATTGCAGTAATTTATAGAAAGATTAAAAGTTATGATGGGCATATTCAGGCAACAATGCAATCAGCATCAATAATAAAAGTTGAAACTGTAAGGTTTTTAAACCCACAAAACTCAAAAGGTTGTCAATGTAAAAATTATTCTAGGTTCTGTTTTTATTAACCCATACCTGATTTATGTAGCCTATTTTCCTGTCAGTATAATTTTATTATCCTAAGTAGACTCTAATCTGTATCTATGGAGAAGTTGTGTGAAGTTTACTGGTATTATAGAACCCTACATGACTGCTGTGTACCATAGCAACACCTCTTTTACCATGCTCTGTGTACTGAAGGTCAATATTAGATGTTGTTACCCCAGGCATTATTTGGAATAGGTATGCTTACTTGTGAAATGGAATGACTGAAATACCATTCCTCTGCATTGTAACTGATTTTTACAGTCTGTTCTTCAAGATTAATTTGAAATTACTGACAACGATCATTTATGCATGAACATTGTAGACAAACTGCATTATGCAGCTGACTGCTTAGTTGGTATACACCGTAAATCAAAGGTGTATTTGACAGTACGTGGAAGATTATTTTGGAAACTAATTGCAAATTAAAAAATCATAAATATGGATGTGCTTCACACTGCTGTGAAAAATGTCTTTGTTTATATTGGGCCTAGAAAGATTCCCAGTCTCTACTGAATTTTTCAAATTTCTTACTGTGTACCGACTTCAGCAATAGGTTTGGGTCTTCCAAAGTAACTTCTTCAATTAAAAAAGCCAAACAGCACCTCACATTCTCTGAAAGTGCCTCTTTCACTTTCATTTGGCACACGTTATCCCTTGTATTTGTGTAGTAAAATAACTTTCTTAAATCATTTAATACCACAATCTCTCTTTTAGCTGCTTTACTCAATCATGATTCAGACTGAATAACTGAGTATCTGAATAACTAAGAACAACCTTATCAAAAGTACTTCTCTATTAGAATTTATTCTCTTCCTAGTAACCGGGATCAAATATTAATTCTTTTGGAGGCTGAAAATCCACTCAGTGTATTTAAAGGCATAGGAAGCTTTAGATTTTCAGACAGCTGGAGATCAAACAGAGTTTAAAGACAGCACAACTAAATATTTTAAAATTTTGAATTGGGATTCAAAATCATCAGATGTTTTTTTCCTGAAACATGTTGTCAAGGTTTTTTTCTTTCCCAATAGATGCTGATAAGTTTTATTTAATCAAATGATACCCTGCTTTTGCTGCTTTCATTGCTTCAGCCCTGAAAGATTTTTATGCAACACTGTCCAAGGCTCAACATATTTCTTTAACTGCAGAGATTTTAATTGCATCGAACTTGTATCTGCCAAGTATGATTCAGCTGAAGTGTGTTTCTTGGTAACTGTGTGGTATTGGTACATGCAGCCTTAAGCTGACAGGATTAATTTTGTCTGTCTCGAGCTATGTAACAGTCAAGGTGAAGAGCTGAGAATTTAAGGTCCTGAAGTCAGTGAATAGAGATGGCAAGTGACATGTCCTGGTTAGATTTTATCATAGTCTAATACAAATATTTAAGATAGGTGGTTAAAGGGTTTTCTAGGGCTAATTGTCTCTCTACATGAGTGATAGGAGTCCTACTGACAGACTGAGGATGGACACTTCAGTGGCATTCTCCCTGTAGAACATTCCCAACATTTTAGGACAAATATGAATTTTCATTTTTCCCCAAGTATTTTCTTAATTGGTGCATTTTTCATCTGAACAGAATTTCTGAAGGAAAAAAATAGCACTTTCTTACCATTTTTTTTCCTAATTTTTTTTTTTTTTAACTCTGCAGTATATCAGTTTCTCAAGAAAATACGAAGATCACATCTCATGATCAATTTCTTCCTTAAGTTCTCTGAGTTTTATTAGTGAATGAGAAAATTCTCTCAATATGGAACATTTAGGGTACAAAATAAATACTTAAAATAAAAGGGTATGAGAAAGAAATTATTCTTCATGGACACTTCAGCCATGTATAAAGAGACAAGCCTGCTGTAAGAAATTCTTGTCACGACCTGCAAAAGAAAATGTTGATGAAAAGAACTAAGAATGACCTTTATGGTTCTGAGAATTAATTACATATAATATGAATTTAGGAGGAGGATCACATGAAAGTGTATCAGTACGGTCACATGGAGGCCATAACAGTCTACAGAACAATTCAAGAAAAATTGTATTAAAGTAGTTTCAGAGCCATAACTTTGTACCTGATAACCTACGACTAAGGTAAAAGTAGTGACACTTCCATGACACTACTAAAAATCTATTTGCTGTTACATTCATGCTATCAGAAACAGTAAAGAAATGGCCACGGAAGATTTCACAGCACAGTTCTAGCCCACACAAGGTGGTGAGAAAAAGAATTTTTTTAATCCCAGTAAGCATAAAAATTAATTCTATTAGGACAAAAGATTCTTAGTAACGATATGAAATCATTACCTTTTTATTCTGAATACGATTTCACATAAATACCATTAGGAATCATCTTGTCTGACTTGAATGAATTCTAAATCAACTTTAACAAATAATCTGTAAACTCCAGATGTAATTATATTTTCTTCTATTACTTTTAATAGTTTTGCATGAAAAGGTGCAGATAATCCACAGTTAAAATATATGCCTTGTAAACCATTACCTCATTTTATCACTGTAGGTGAGTCCCAGTAAAGGATTCATACATCCAAATAGGTAATACTGGAGACTAGGAGTCATTTAGTCCCTATGCGGAGGATGACTTAGACATCCTACTGTGAATCAGAGCAGTCACATTGTTGAGCAGTAAGCAGAAAAGTATCTGCAGCTAACCAAAAGAATAAAACACGCAGCATGCCATATCCTATACTTAATATTCAGATTACTCACTCTGGGCTGGCAAAAGACAGTTCTGCTGCTTTGGTATGGCCCAGAACAAAGGGTTTTTGAAGAAGGTTAGTTTCAAGATTGGGAACTACAGGATTAGTATTACAGAACTTCAGAATTTAAAGATTAGGATTAGATTTTAGTTACAAAGTTGGAATGATCTAGATTCTACCAGACAGTGTGAAAAAATTGACTTTAAGAATGCTGAGTGTCATTTATGACTGGGGCCATTAGCAGCTAGACAAGTCATGGTAAAAAAGGGGAATAGAATGATCTACAGAACAGAACTAGAGAGGTCAAGGGAGAGCTTTGTTAAGTGGTGATCCAGTGGCAAGGAATAAAAAGATCTGAGCTGAGACTGGAAAGGCTGACAGGTTGTGATAGGTGTGTTGGCTTCATGCCAACTGTTCGAACTCACAGGGCAAACCTCCCCCTCCCTTCTTCCCCTGGGGCAAAGGAAAAAAAAACTATAGAAACTGAAGAACTTGAAACTAACCAAATGATATCAAAATATATATTTTTTCATATATTCACAGTTATATACAGCTAGAATACTATGTACAATATTCAGGATCCCGAGTAAACCCCCCTCCCCCAGAGGGAAAGGGAAAAGGAAAAGGGGCAAACAGATATACACAATCAAAACTAAGAATTAACAAAATAAAGAACTAGCAAATTTTAATCTCACCACGTCCTTTAGAAAAACGGGATGGCCTGGCACAGCTGGCACTCCCCACTCCCCCACGTGGCAGACCAGCAGCCGCTTCAGGCCTCAGCTGACAGATAAGCAAGACCAACGCAGAGAACCACTGCTCCTGAACCTCACCTGAAGAGAAGAGAGAGAGAGTTTCCACTCCCTTCTTATTTATGCCCTTGCTTACGTAAAAATCATACGGAATACTGGGAACATGGCCTTGGTTCCTTGGTTACGACCTGATTACCAAGGAAGGCCTGGAATCAAAACCACCACAATAGCTCTTATATTTTGTCATCTACCAGACCGATGGTAAGACTCAGATCAGGAATAGATTTTTACCAAGCAGGAACCAACTGGAACAAATGCGGTACTGTAAGGGTTTAGTCTTCCTGGGAAAAATAAAATAAAATAAAATAAAATAAAATAAAATAAAATAAAATAAAATAAAATAAAATAAAATAAAATAAAATAAATTAGTAAAATCAAGCCACCAAGTCTGTATTAAACCTGAGTAGAAACAAACAGATAAAACAGTTAGGATTAGGTCAAGGTCTAACTCATCATCTCCATATTGGTGGAGAGGTATTTGGAATAAGTCTAATAAGAATTTCTAAACTGCGGTTGCTTTTGGTGTGGATGTTGGCACTGGGTTCAGCCCGTGAGCCAGCAAAGGTTGATAAATCTGTTTGTTCTGATAGCTACAGATTAAGTTTGGGGCCAGGCAGAGACCACTGGCATGGGGCCAGTGGAACTCTCATCAGTGCTTGGATTTGCTTCAGCTGCCGCTCCAGTATTATTAAAAGACTTGCTGGAGGATGCTGACCTCGTGTTAGGACTTAAGCCATTAAGGGACCACTGGACAAGGTTTACGGCTGTTTTTCAAATTCCCAGATCTTTTGATACCATCCAGAATAAAAGCTGTAAAATCAGTTAGTCAGTCATTGGTCTGAGTGCACTGGAGACTTTGAATATGTTTATGGGTTTAGTGGGTTTTCTTTTAATGGTAAGGAAATGATGCTTCCCTCAGATTGTATATAACACTTGGTAATTAAATTGAGTAAATAAATCTACGCCATTCCGTGAAAACCCTCTTCTGAAGTTCACAAATAGCCATTTTTATAAGATATTAATTTAGAAAATACAATAAAATATAACACATAGAAGCTGAAATAATTTTCCTAAACAAGTAGAAACATCTGTTCTTTGTGCCTTGTACTTTACTGTTTGTTTTTTTAAATTGATGATTTTCTGTCTAGTTTTTCAAGGAGGGTTGTAACTGCTATGTCTTTATTATGATGATGAACAAAAAGAGGAACAAAAATAAAATAATCCAACTTTGGTTCATCCTTTGATGATACCGAGTATTGTAAATGCTCAAAAACTCATTATTTTAAGATACTGCTTATTTCAATGACATTTACCTTCTGTATCCACAGGTTTACCAACTCTTTTACCCACACTTACTACAAAATGAATTGCATATTTTCCATGGATTTTTCCTTTACAGAATAAGCGAAATTTTTTTCTCATTTTCTGATGTCAATTGGGAGGGAATAAATTGCAGAATACTAAAATTCAAAATATTTCAGTACTGCACAGAAAAATCCACCCTTTTCATCGCAACTAGCACTCCATACAGCAAGCACTGAAATAATTCCGACCAGTAACTATTAAACTGACTCCTCAGAGTCCTAGAAGGTAAACTAAAAAGAAAAAAAAGAAAGCAGAAAAAAAAAATTAGGGAAAAAAGTTAGAGTGAAATCAGAAAATCTAAAAAGGAGCACCTTTTGTGTTAGCAATTCAGAAATCAAATTATAAGCCACCACTTCCAATTAATATTGTAAGGTTTCAAAGGCCATGGGATACTTCTATCCATGGTTTAATTATATTAATATCTTCACTGGGAGACAAAAAATGAACTGATAAAAAATAGCTGATGACTTCTTTGATTTTGCTCCAGGGGAATATTGAACTGAAGTAAACACTGACCTACATGTTAATTTCTAAGAAAGCAGAACTCGGAGCACAGAAAGAGAGCTAATGAGAATGTAATTCAAGGTATATGGTCCTTTTACTTCCTTTCAGCCTTACATAAATTCAGCTGAAACACAGCTTTTCATGTGGCATGTCACGATATTGTCGGATGTCACACTCGGGCTCTGTCATTGTAATTTTGATGATGCAGATGAAGATGAAATAAACGTAGTAATCAATGCCTTAGAAGGCATGGTCTACCCAGAGATCTTTGTAGTATTGCTGATATCACCCTGTCATTTACATTTTTTCTGTCGGAAAATGCAGAGATGTTCATGGGATTATCTGAGGGAGGCAGAGAGAAGTCCAGTGTATGGTATGTTATATACATTGTATAGCTGAGGAAGGAATGTCATCTTAAGATTTGGCTGAAAGATCATTTAGTGCTGCATACAATGGCAGTGTCCACAAAAATCACTCAACAAATATGCCATGATACTGCTACTATAAAATTTTGTGATATTACTGTAAATTTAGAAGAAGTTGGAGATCAAAAGGAGATGCTCCCTTCAGCTGAAGTTTGAAATATCATGAGAAGTGTAGATAACTCTCAGCTGCAGGTGGTTAGCTTTACACATCCATTCAAATCTCACAGTAAGTCCATAAATGCTGATGTAGCACATGTATTTGACATCAATAACGATTGCCTGAATAGTGAGCTCAAATGAAGTAATTAAACAGGAGGGGCATTGGTTTTGTTTAAAGATTAGGCCAAATTTGAGTAGTATTCCTGTCTTTAGATGTCCTCACTAGAGATGAGTATTTCAGAGGCAATTACCTGAGCCTTTTTTGTATTGAGAAGAGAGAAATAAGCACTTATAGATTAGAATTAATCTGATTTTTAGAACAAGTTGAACTGTGTCCTACACACACATATCCAACTTGACTGCAAACAGCTGTCCATTATTTAGTTCTGGTTCCCATCTGTTTGGAACTTCCTGTTCAGGAAGAGTCATTCTTGAGAATTTTGTGGTGAAGTGTAAGCAGACAAACAGGTAAAGGCTGGAGAATAGGAAACAGATGATTTGAGATCTAATATTAAACTTTTAATATTAGTGCTTTGAATAACATTAATTCCTTTGTAGGCAGCACACTGCAACAATAGGTCTCTGAATGATGTTTAATGAGGAATAGGTATGAGTCTCACAGATAAGACCTGTAAGTTTTACGACGCAAATGAACTATGTATAAGAGCACAGTGAAATAATGACTGTGGGGAAAAAAGACAAAAGAACTATGTGGATGAGTGTTGTGAGTGGGAGTGTATAAGAAAATTACAGGGAGGTTAAGGTAGGAATAAAAAGATTATTTCTAGCATTGGGAATAAATACATTTTTATGTAAAAATGTTAAAAATCCATGGGATGTTCAGAGACTGTGGTAATGATACAACATATAGTCACACCATGTGTAGACAGAGAACTTGACAAATTTTTTCATTTTCTCTTTAGAAGAAAAAAGACCCTGTTCTAAGAAAAATATATGTACTAAAGATGCTGTACCACAAAAGCAGTCCTGCCTTCATGATTTTTTTTTCTTTTTCAATTACAATGCATGAAGACATGTCATTCCCACTAGGACTGATTCCCAAAGGAAAGCGTGGGAGAGACTTCATCAGTTTTGTCTCCCTTATCCCTGCACACTTCTCTAACACTACAACAGTAGAGTTGGGATCCCCAGCCCCGCCCAGTGGCACTGCTGTGGATGACTGCCAGCTGTCTAACATGCCACAGGGTATCACACTTTCTGTCTAAGCCTTTTGCTCCACAGGACTTGCAGGAACTTCACAGAAAAGAGGAAAAGCTGCGAGGAGGCATCTTCCTTTAGGGTCATCAAATCCAAATGCCTCCTGAGTCCCTGAAGAGGCAAAAGCTGCAACAAAAAGTTGAACTTCCTTTTTCATTTCCTGCAGCCCAGGAAGCAAGTGTGCTTCAGCTCTATGTCTGCAGGTACAGCCAGTAACAAGGCTGAACACATATTCCCAGTAGGCACACAGAAACACATCCAGCACATATATGGATTTATAGGTGGGTGACTAGACAGATAACACAGACACAGTCCACACTCTCATAGACACACCCAGCACCAACATACCCTTCCCTCTCTAGCTGAGTAGGATGAATACCTGTTGGTGCAAAATACATATATGCATATGTTCTTGGCCGATCCTTCCAGCAGCTGGACTCAGACAGCCTTTCCAGTAGCTGCCTCTGAATCCTTTGTTTCTCCATGTGCCATTACTCCTAGGGACACTTCTGCACAGGGACATTTCTGCACATAGACACACAGAGTTGTACCACTCTCTGGAAGCTGGAAGAGGCACCTTTGCTACCCACTATCCAACTGCCCCATTGTCTCACCTTTAGAAACACACCTGGCTCCGAAGCTACTTCACCTACTTGCTAACTAGTGCAGCTTCATCTTTGCCAATGATGGCATACTCACTCATACAGCCACACTCACTCGTCATTGACACAATGGACATCAGGGCTTCTAACCCCTGGTCCCACTACAGAGGCTGTGGCATGATTTCACTCAATCCATTCTCTCCAGTTGCTGGTGTCAGAGACACATGGCTGTTCCAACTTAACATCTAACTTGAGCTTCTACCACCACAGACGCTCCTCTCTGCACACACACATACAGGAAAGAGATTTTCCCCTTGTTCCTCTACAAATTAGCTCAGTTGGTTAGAGCATGGTGCTAATAACACCAAGGTTGTGGGTTTGACCCCAGTAGAGGCCATTCACTTAAGAGTTGGACTTGATGATCATTATGGATCCCTTCCAAGACAAATATTCTGTGAAATCTGTGAAGATAATTACATCCATACCTTTTCCCACTTCTGCTCCTCCCCCTAAATATCCTACAATAAATCTGCAGTCTCCAAACTGCTCTTCCCTTGCGCCCCATATCCCAGGGAAGCAACCCTCCTTAGTCCAAAAGTCCAGCTCTACTGCTGACTCATTTTTATGGATTTCACGACACAACACTTGGGCTGAGGTTCTGTTGGGAAAGCACTGGGAAGGGCCCAACCAGAGTGTCCCTTCTTCTAAGTCTTTAGTTTGGGTTCCTGCCTGCCTTTGGACTCTTCTACTTCTCTGGACTTGTTGAGATGAACCCGGTACTGGCTGATCCTGCTCCTGTGATGACTTTGGAGTAGCCAAAACAAGGTACCATTTGGGTTTCCCCACATGCTTTTAGGCCTTTTGGGGTTCACGTGATCACAAAACCTGAGTTGCCTAGGACTGGGTTTAGTCAGTATTTGGATAACTTCTAAGATAGAGATACTACAGCCTTTCTGGGCAACCTGTTTTGGTCTTTGACCACCTTTATGGTAAATAATTTCATTCTTCAATTTAAACAGAATTTTCTTTGTTTCAGTTGGCACCCTTTGACTCTTGTCCTTCAATGAGCATCAGTGAGAGGAGTCTGGCTCCAATTTCTGTATGTCCCCCCATCAGGTATTCATACATATTGCTAAGATTGCTCCTGAACCTTCCCTTTTCCAGGCCTAACAGTCCCAGCTCTCAGCCTTTCTTCACGAGAGATATTTAAGTCTATCTTTGAGGTCCTTTGCTGGACTCACTCCAGTATGCCCATGTCTCATTGACTGGGGAACCCAGAGCTGGGCTCAGCTTGCCAGATGCCTCTTACCACTGCTGAGTAGATGGGAAGGATCACTTTCCCTAACTTGTTGAAAATGCTCTTGAGGTGATGAGAGTTGACAGAAACTCTCTTTTGTAGGAGGACTACATGAAATCAATACAAAGCTAATTGGTAAGGAGAGTGAAATAATGTGGATAAACATTTCTTAAGGTATACCCTCCATGATGTCATCTATATATGTGATGAGTACTGCAGTAAAAGGAATCTTTGTCACTTTAAATAGCATGGGTAGAAGCTGCAGATCCTCACAGTGGCTGAGCAAACTGCATTATTTTCATGTGGCATTTAGCATTCTTGGCAAATTCCTAGCTGTTACTCCCCTCTAGCTATGACTGCACACCTGCAGACTTGAGATCTTAATTTCCAAGAGTGGTGAACAGAAGACATTCTAGAGTCTTTTATCCAAATACACCAGTTTGTTTATAGTGGTATACTGCAGGAAATACATTTCTATTTCTTGTCTATTGTATTACAGGTTATTATTTTTCTTCTGCCTGACTTTATTCCACAGCACACATTTCATCCGCACATTCTTAGAAGAAACTGTGAGAGTTGCTGTGCTTGTGACGAGCGAGTGGCCTCCAAAGTTCCCATTCATTCCCTCTGAGTTTTGATCCACTAATTATATCCCTATTTAATTCCATGTTATTCCTTTTATGCACAAAGTTGTAAGTGCATTATTGAATTACACCATTTTTCTTTAAGATAGATTAACTAGAGTATTCCAGCTCTCTTCAAAGCTCTACAGATCCTTTTGTATTAAAAAGATGTTATTTACTGTACCACAACATCCTTAACTTGTGAACAAGAGCTTGAAATACTCATCTATTCCTCTAACATGAAAACTCTTCATACAGCTTCCATATTTTACTCATTTTCTATTTATATATAGTACTTATTTTGAATTCAGAACTAAAATATGTATACACAGTATAATATATATACATATCTACATATGTATGTTTGTGTATCCACAGTATGTCATAATTCAAATGAAACCTATTCCTCTTCTTCTAATGTAGTTTCTCTTTTAAAATTTGCCACTGCAAAATTGCAGTGCATTTGATTTCTGCAGAAATCAGCAGAGCTCAATTAAATATAAAACTCTGCTCTGATAAGCAAACATCAAAAGAGGAGACAAATGAGGATCATCAGTCTGACTTTCAAAGGTCTTACAGAATCAGAACAATTATTTTTATGATTACTGGAGTTATACATCAGTTTATTTGTCTGCCTAATATAAACACCAATGAACTTTGGAAAACAGAGTTTTTTGACTTATTGTTATTTAATATTTATTTTTATTTCTATAGTACATTAATTTGTACCTAAAGCATAAGCAGTGGTTTAATACAGATGCTATGAAAAAAAAAAAATGAAAGGGACATGATAATATTTATGTGTAAAAAAGCAAATTAGAACATCTTCTGAAAATTATGATTAATACAAGCAAATTTAGAACAAAGATCAGTGTTACTGTATACAATATTTCAAATTACCAAGCATACACAGCTGTAAGAGAAATGGCATTAAATTCAGCATGTCTGAATGACCAAGTTTGATAATAGTTTGAGTAGTTTTTATGTAAAGGTGTTGTTAAAGGCATCTAAGTCTAGCTTCCTTTTTATTATGAGAAGCAAGCAATTCCTATTTTTGAAAAGTACTTTCATGTGGAAAAAACAGAGGAGAAGAACAAGCTTATGATGATTGTTGATGAGTTTAGTCTAATGGTAAGAGAGAAGTACAAGAGAAATAAACAAAATGATACAGAAGATATGAGGATGCCTGGCATCATCACAATAAACACAGCATAGCCTTCTGTACAATTTGTAGGAGTAATAACACAGTTGGAAGCAGAAAAAAAGAAATAAAAGAATTCACCATCTGTTGAAACGCTATAATATCGCACTGATCTGTGGCCATCCCTGCAGAGCAAGATACAAACTCAGGACAGCAAATTCTGGTACATGTGAATGTATGTACATTTGTAGGCTAACATGAGTGAGTTCTGTTTGTTTTGGTTATGCAAAAGAGTTTGTCAATTTTAAAATCACAAACAAGGGGTTCTCCTGCAATAAATTATGGTATGTATTTGCTCTAAAAAAATCCTTATAGATGATCTTAGAAGCTACATTCTAAAATACAATAGCCTATCCTTAACAGAAGAGCATTTAAATCTTTTTCTTTTGTTTTAACAATGTCCTTAGAGAAATTAAAACAACTGAATCAAACATTTCTTTTATCTTTTTCATTTCAGATTTTGCCTTAAAAGAAAAACGCCTTTTTAGCTACTTATTTGCGGTGACAGTTTCTTTCAGTGCAGTGCCCTGTAATTAATGGGTTCAAAACTAATCAGAGAGATAAAAGAATTTAATGACAAGTTAAAGAGAAAGTAGAATGAAAGAAGGGTACAATAATAATCCTTAAATGGGTTTATATTCCTTTCAAGATAGAATTTTAATAGATGGATTAGCTTAATTGACAAGGATGTGATACTTTTTGCACTTTTTAGGTCTAATTTAAGGAGATGAGTCTTGGAAACATACCTGTTAATCAACTCTGTTAGGCATTCATGAGTAACCTGCCTTGTCTGTCTCTAAGAACTACATTTAGAAAGTGAGTTTCTACTCCTTATTTAAACCATTGTAGCAGCATGTTAGCTGAAGTGCTCTAATCTCTCATGCTTGAAGGTTTCTGACACTAAATGACAAATGGGAACCATGCGAAGCAATGAAGCAGAGATGAGAGTAGCTGCCAAATTTGTGACAACATGTGATTATGCATGCAACACTCTTGCTTATAGAACCTAAAATAATTTCAGTAACATCTGGCAGGGAAGTGGACTAAATCTATCGATTTATTCTATTGGAGAAATTTGCTAAATTCAGTGGCATACATAGCTATTAAGATTTATTTTCAGCGGCTTTAAAAATCAATTTAGTCTTAATAATTCTGGCTATGGTTCACTAATTTATATTGCTTGCTTAGTTCTTTGCTGCTATGCTGACACTTAAAAAGGGGCCAGAGTTTCCTACCCATTCAAGCAGAATACCACTTATTCTTGTAAGTATTTCAATAATTTGCATTTGAGTTAATTGCTAGTAAATCTTTGTTATTCAGTACATGGAATTATTTATTTGGGGGCAGATTTGAACCTATGTTGTGTGTTACCTACTGTGATTACTTGCAAGACTAAGTGCAAGTTTGTCTGGCCCTAATTAAATGCTTCCAAATTTTATTAATGAATGGACTTACTGGCAACAATCTTAAATGCAAATAGCTTTCTGTTCTTCAAACAAATAGGGTTTTCAAAGCAGGAATCAGCACTTTGGCAGAAGATTGTGTTTATTAAAATTATGCTAACATAATAACCACTGGAACAAAAGAAATAGTTGGAGGTATCTTGTATTTCATATATTATCGAGGAAAAACCTAAGAAAGGGATTGTTGAGTTCGTTCATTCCTAAAAAAAAAATTGTCAACTAATTGGTTTTAATATCCAAAGTGACTGTCAAAAGACAAAATACCACAAATAAGAAATCCAACTAGTTCTGGCTCAAGGAATCTGTCTTTCATACCTTATACTTGATATTACCTTAGAGACATTCTCCAGCCTGCTCATACTGCAATCCATTCTGTCAATTCAGTAATTATCACTGCATAAAAATGTAATAAGGCAGAAGAGGCCCTTTCTCCAAAGAATTTTTATAAGGACACCATAAGTAGTATATGGAAATTATAAGTTTTTTAGAAACTAAGCAGAATGTAGGGAGGATGCCACCTCAGTGTAATGTGCTCAGTTCTGTCTTTCTGCTGTATCGCATGGTAAAGGAATGCAGTCGACTCTTTCTCCTTTCTTCCTCTAATTGTTTAGTGTCTAAATAGGAAAATGATATAGTATTCATCCAGGAAATGTCAATTTTCCAAATTCCCAAGATATGGACATATACAGATATGTTAAGGACTGAGCATCTGGTTTTCTCCCTTTAGTTTTCTAAAAATATGTGTTATAGGGATGTTCTAGGCAGGATGGTAACTAAAGTTCATACAGTCATGTTTTTAGCTGTTAGATGATTCTGTGAAAAGCCTTATCACAACATTCGTGCATCCTTAGAATAAGGAGAAACAGAAGTTGTGTCATTGATCTGAGCTAAAGAGTAAAAGTAGTACAAATGAAGCTCCTTTATACTAGTACTTACCCTCATCTCCCTTCATTTTCATAGCAGTGACCCATCTCCCTGATATGAATGACTTAGTGCTATCTCACCATATACTCTTTGGATGCCTCCCTTTGTCACTCAGAGTTTTATGGTTTTATAAGACATTAGGGAGGCTGCAGCATGGGGTGAACATAGGAAGGCATCTGCACAGCAAGAAGCAGGCTATATGAGGCTATGTTTTCTTACTGTTCCCCTTGCACTCACACAACCCATGGCAGAAGACAGCATTGTTCTAAAGAAAAAGCAGCTATTAGTAAATGTAAATGTAAATTTCAGGAGGATTCTTCTGCCTCTGAAGCCAGCTACGCCATGGCTCTGCTTGTGTCCACACACCTCCTCAATAGGGTGGCTGAATGCTGCCAAAGGCAGACTGGTTGTTGTGGTCTCTTGTTTGATTTTGTCTTCCACCATGTCAAGAGATGGCTCCTTCCTTGGGTCAAAGCATAGATCCAAATCTTTCTGAGTGTGTAACAGCTCTGAAGGCTCAGCAGTAGCTCTTGGGCCTAAGTCTTGAGCTTGTTCAGTGTGACAGGGTGATTTTGTCCTGTTACAAGCAAACATGTTTGAATAGTCACTTACACAGCACTGATGATCTGAATAAGTGAGCGTTCTTCAGTATTGCTTCTCTGGGGCCTTTTCACCTCTTTCAAACTGGGCTATGAACGTTATGCGTAGGTAGTCTCATCAGAACATGTAAGGCATAGAAGTTCAGTATACTCACCCCTCACAATAAATTCAGAAAAATCATTCAACCAGGGTTTGTACTTTTTTTTTAAAGAATAGTATAATTGGCGCAAGGCTATAAAATTCTATACCTGAAGTATAGATATAGTAGACTGAGTTATACATAATAACTCCCTACAATGTATTTGTACTTGCAAAAATGAAAACCAACTTTTCTGTGAAAATTCAGGTTCTATTCCAGATGCTGACAGGTTTGCTATATCATGGAATTTCATAATAATCTCCTTATGTTGCCTGGGTAATACAGCTATTACCCTGATTTGACATGTGTCAAAGTATCCCTATAGTCTCTGTCATGCTGCTTAATACACCTCCGATGACAAGCTGCCTTGGGTCTTCAACAGCATGAGTGAAGAATATTGAGTGAGCATCATGTCAGCTCCTAGTTCTACAAAGGTTAAAATGTGACATTTTTTATAAACTTCTAATATATCACCACAGTTAAAAATTACTGCTGCTTAAACTTGTTTAATAATAATGGTAACAGCTATAACTTATATGTACATAAAGTTTTAAGAATATAAAACTTTTTACAGTGTTTTACAATCAAATCAAGTGTTTTACACTCAAATCAATATTTTTAGGAGCCGCATTTCCCCAATATCAGAATTTGACCATCCACTGCGGTTTTGCTTTTCACCTGCAACATTAGCACCAAGCTCATTGGTTAGGAAGCAAAAAGAAAGACATTAACTGCAAATAAGTTATATTTGAATATAAAAGCAGGCCAAATCCAAGAATTTTCAAATAATGTCAATTTTGAGGTCAAAATCATAAAATCTGTCATCATTGCAGATTTTGAATCCACAACATAAAGTAAGTTGCACTGTGTCTGAGAGGTCTCAGCAATCCCCCGAAAGATTTGCCTTTAAAAGAGGCAACACTTTCCTGCAAATAAAATGCAAGAGTATGTCATTTCCCATGAGCAAAACAAAAAACAGTGTTTTCTCAATCTGAAACAAGTGGCTTGCTGTTGGTTTTTATGCAAAGTTATCTTTAGATATCTCCTCATTGCAGCATTCAGAAGTGATTTATCTTTCTAGAACTCATTGAATATGATAGATTGGGACAATGATATTATGGTTCAACAGCTGGACTCTCTGCATGAAACAATTACTGCTAGTGAGGAAAGAAGTGAGCAATTGGGTAAAAGCCTAATGGAGACAGAAGAGAATGTTCTCAACCCAGAGGTAATAATAGAGGGCTATGATTTAATTATTTCTAAACTGAGTAAAGCTAATAAATCTTCTAAATCTAAACTAGACTTGATTAAAAATGAATTACTGAGAAAAAAATATTTAAATTTTTATGGTTTTGATTCAAAGTCTTTCCAGAGAGAAAACACTTCATATTAAAATGAATGCCAAAAGTATTTAGAATTCTTTTTCATTATCCCATAAATTCATGTTATTATTTTCCTGTTAAGGAGTGAAGTTTTGCGTTCTCTCCTAGTACAAAGAGAAAAATCTATTTTGAAATTCTATCTTATCATTTACCCCAGTAAAAATTATGGCCAAAATAATGAAAGACTCAGAGAATCTAAATATAGTATTTAATCATGCTGTCAGAATTTTTACATGCACATTCTCACGACCAACTTCTCACAGTCTTGTGAATGGATTTGGACAGCTAATCCTATAAAAAATCATCACTTTTTGGATACTACAAGAAAAACAAAACGAACCCAGGAATTTAAACAATAAAGTTCAGAGCCTTATTCCACATTCAGGTTGGTTTTAAAAGAAGGTATAATGCATGAATTATACAAGATAATGTTCAAATGAAAATATTTCAAGACAATAATAATAATAATAACAAAACCAGCAACATGAATTCTGTCCTTCATATCTTCAATACTCAAAACTCCATGAAGTAATTGCATTAGAAAGGTTCTTGTATTGACAGAAGACTAAGAAACTTTGAGACAAAGAAATAAAGTTATTTAAAAGAGTTGTTTCTTTGATGTCATACAGAAATGATTTGCTGAAAATTTTTTGATGCAACAGTCAATTTGTCTTGTGAGATGTAAATTACAAAAGCTCTTGCATATTATTCCTGTTTGGTGATAAAAAGGAAAAAGGAAAAAGAAAAAAGTTAAAAACCCAGAAAAAAATTGAAAGTTTTATTATAATCAACCTTATAATGTAGCTATTGATAATAAAATGAAAGTGACCTTTGGATTTACAATTGACAAGCAAAATACCTTTTGCTTCTTGGATGAGCACTGGGACTTGGAAGCCAGAAAACATTTTGTGGCTCTTTAGATATCAGACAACAATGGTGTATCTATCCCTGAAACATTTCAGAAGTTAGTTTATGTAACTATCTCAGGAGCACTTTCTCCTAAATTTTTCTTTTATAATCTAAAGGGATAAGGACTTCTGAGACAGAAAAAAGGAATCAGTTTGTGGAAAAGTGGAAGACCTTTTTTGCCCATCACTTTTTTCTGTTGCATGTATCTCTGCTCAGTAGTCCATTCACAGTCTTACCTAGTTCAACATAAAAACCAGACATTCAGAGAGTCATCAAAACTTCATATTTTCCTGCCATAAGACTTGGAGAACCATAGAGCACCAGAATTAGTGTTACTAGTAAATTTTAAAAGATGCTAAAAAGGAGAAACTCTGAAAACAAGTAATTGTTAATATGCTAGAAACTTCCTTAAAATACACACTACATAGAGCACCTGTTCAGCTGCTAGAGGTTTTTGGCTTTGTCTGAGTATATGGTAACTAATCAGCAGCCAGGAAAAGTGGGAATGAAAAAAACCAAAAGCACTGACAGTTCTGAAGATACTAAGTAATGTTACATAAGTACTGAAATGCAAAACAGTTTATGTTATAACTATTTGGGTTTTCTTTGAGCATAAAATATGTTTCCATTTTTTCAATGTTTCATATACTTTTTTTACCCTCTAGCCAAAAAAAAAAAAAAAACCACAAAAACCAACCAACCAACGAAACATAAACTCCATAAAATTCTTTCATCCCTGAAACAAAAAGAAGCCTTTTTATAAAAAATCAGAAGCAAAATGTAGACTATATAGAGGTTTAAGCACTTTTATAAACACACCCACAGAATTAAATTTAGTAATGGTATTTGGTATAGACACATGATTATCAATAATGTCTGAAAGCTGGAGATGCAAAGGTCCTGCTGCTTTGCTTACAGCGTTTCGCACGCTTTTGTATAAACTGCAATAGCAGTGACAACCTTTTTTGTTGTTGTTGTTCATTCTAGGAGATATTTAAGTGTAAACTCAATTTTTGGAAGTATAGAAAGATACTGTGTGTGCCTGCATGGCACCCTGTTGAGTGGCCTGCATAGCAGTACGTGTAAAGATCAGGCTGTGAGCGCAGACGCTGCATGTAGATTGAATACAGAGAACTATCTGGAGGGTGTTTGGTCCAGGATGGTTATTTAAAGAGGAAGATGACAGAAGGATTAAAAGGGTAACCAGGGAACTTCACAGAGACTGAAACAAAGAATGTCAGGTGGAAAAGAAGAAGAAAAGAATTGCAATAAATTGTGGCAAGAGGAGAGACCATGCAATGGAAAGAGCAGCAGCCATAGCCTTGCGTGGCACTGCTGAGAGTTTTCTAGCACTTTGCAAGTACGTTTTAAGTATGTAAATGAAGCAGTTCTAATCTGTGAAAAATACCAGACCATTTCTGTGTGTTTTCGTATACTGACCCACCTTTACGAACAGAGCTGGAGAAGTCAGAGCATTCAGGTGCAGAAGTGTGACTTTGATTTTTTCTTGGAAAAATATGGTTTTTCTTTTCATAGATACATAGACTAAACAGAAGTAGGTCATCTAATGCACACTAGGAAAATAGAAAATTTCAGGTGTTTTTGCTTGAGATTGAGAGCTCAGCCATATGTTAAACAACCAGATTAAGACTATGTAAGAAACTGTCCTTAATGCTTAGAAACTATAAAGGCTTATTCCTCAGACTGAAGGAAAAAAAAATAATGTTATGCTAATTTTTGAGATTAAAGCTCCAAAAGTAATCAGAACTATACAGTTACTGGGATCACAAAGAAAATATCATAAAGAACTAGGTGACATGAACATCCACACTCAATCACCATCATTTTATAATTCATTATGGTAAGAAAATATTATATAAAATGTGAACTTAAATTATTGTTATGTTTTCCATACTCTAGTGTCTAAATTAAAATAACTGTAGAATATTTTTTTCTACATTCTTGAAGAACTGAAAATTAAGACAATCACTGTGAAGAACTTTTACTTTCTGAGAGAATCCATTCTCTAAATTTGGTACAAAGTATTTTCATTGACATAGATAAAACAAGTAAAATTGTGTACATTAGCTGAGAATTAGTTCACTGATTCATAAAATGGAAATGAAGTTTCTATGTCCTTTTTTTAATTTCTCTTAGAAGAATGGAAATATTGCTGGAATTCTTATAAAATATATATAGTATGATTTGATTTCAAAAGAATAAAATGAGGGGGTTTTAAGTTAAAAATAATATCCTTTCAATAATATTTGTTCCCATAAAATTTGCCAAAACAATGAAAGGAAAACACTCATTCCATTTGAAAAAAAACAACATGAAGGAAGTTTGTTTTTCATAACAACCTCCCACTTCCCCAACATGCAGATTAAAAAAAAAAAAAAATTAAAAACCCCCCCATATTTTTTTTTTGGGCAAATTGCAACAAGGGAAAGGTTTTTGCTTAAAAAAAAAATTTAAAATGNTTAAAAAAAAAAAAAAATTAAATAACCCCCCAATATTTTTGTTTGGGTCAGATTGCAACAAGGTAAGGTTATCTGCTGAAAAAATAATTTTAAAATGCTAAAACTGATATTACTTTCACTTACATTCTTCATTATGAAATGTTGCATTTTAAAGGTCTCTTCTCTGAGCTTTACCTGACCACCTAGGCTCAGCTGATTTTGACACATTTTTCAATTCTGTCCAGTATAAATTTCTTGACCAATACTGAAACACAATGTTAAATGGGATCATACAGAACCTTTCTGTTATTTATTTTGTGACAGAAACAGTCGGTATTACAACTCATCTGGTTGCTGTGCTTGCTATAATTATGTTAAAAACCCCAAACTTCTTCATAAACTCCATCATGGCTAGGCTTTGCGAACAAAGATTAGAGAAGGACTCTACCCACGCTTGCTACAAGCACGTTGATGGCTAAAAAGGCCAATGCGAGATAGACCTAAGTCGGTTGCAAAAGGCACAGTGGAAAGTCTCCTCAGACTGTATTGGCAAGACTCGGTTCTTTCTGCGTTGTCTTTTCTCCTCAGAAATGATTCTGTGTGTGTTCTCAAAAGAAGCAGCAGATTGTCTCCCGATTGGAGGCCAGAGTAGACCAATGATGATGATCAATATGGCCAAGGCTGAGATATTGTTTCAGGGAGTCCTTGTGTCTCCTCTTCGGGACTCCTCTCTTGCGGCAGCCAGTGGTGAGTTCACCATAGAGCACAATCTTGGGGAGGGGGTAGTCCTCCATCCTGGAGACGTGCCCTGCCCAACGCAGCTGTGTTCTCAGCAGCATGGCCTCAATGCTCGTGACCGCAGCCTGTTCAAGGACAGACACATTAGTCACATAGTCTGTCCAGTGGATGTTTAGGATCGTATGGAGGCAGCGCTGATGGAAGCGTTCTAAGAGTCTCAAGTGGTGGCGGTAGATGACCCATGATTCGGACCCATATAAAAGAGTAGACAAAACAACGGCTCTGTAAACACAAATCTTTGTACTTTTCCTTAGGAGTTTATTACATTTTATGGAGTTTTCCAAAAGCTCTATACGCCTTTCCTAACCTCTTGTCTATCTCTTTTTACTGTCCGAGGAGATGATGCTTCCCAAATAATTTTATCAAAATTCGTCTCTGAATCTATAATAATCTTATATATATATATAATGTTCAGTATTTAGGTACTTATCTACCTATTCAAATGAAACATGGAGAACTGAAAACAGAAAATATCTAGCAAGAAATACTAAGTTGGTATAATATACCAAAATATGCATCACTTATGTGGTATATGATTGTTTGATGCAGATTGTTCAAGTTTGTTGTTCAAAAAAAATTTTCCAAACAAGTAAAAATGAAGTGTTTTTTCTTAAATCAGGACTAATAATATTTCTTCATTTTGACTCTGAAGTTTTCATCTACACTTAGCAATAAATTCCAGGCTTTACATATAATGGGGGTTTCCTTTTACCTTTAGTAGGATTTTGAATGCAACAAAGGAACAAAGTCTCTAGTCTCAGGGCTGAATGGATCCAGTTACTAACACAGCAAAACACAGGAAAACAGCTTCACTCTTCCAAAGACCAGGTTTGAAAAGGAGGAGTTTTCTAGCAAAACAAAAATTTCATGTTATCATTTGAGAAATAACCTGTAGCCAAAGTTTTATAACAAATTTTAACTACTGAAAAAAAAAAAAAAAGGGATGCCCATACTGCCCCCAAAACCTCCACCAAACAAACCTGAGACAAACCAGGACTGTCTGGCCAGAGCTCATTAATTCTGTATTTTTGCGGAGAAGTGACAGCAGCAATATATGTCTAGTTATATTTATCCTTATGTAACTGAAGTAGTAAATAATGTTCTTACATTTTAAATAACTCACAGTGACAAAGGTGTAGGCCAAGATTCTGCTCACATACTTGCATGTGTCAATCAGGTGTCGGGCTATTTAAATAAATGAAGTTGCACCCGTGCAAGCTCACTGTAATTGCAAGAAGGCGACATTTCCAGGGTTATAATGGTAGAAAGATGTTATGTTAAAATGACACAATTAATTTTCTCCTCTTCTCCCTGGTGCAGCTTAGGGAAAGGTGGTGACAGCTCAGAGGTGGGAAAAGATATGACGAGGGACAAGGGGAGGGAGGAGGAATGGTCGAACGTCCGTCAGCAGGGGACTCTACTGTCAGCCACAAAGGATTTGTGCTGTAAATGGGCAAAGTCAGGGGAGCAGGATTTGAAGGCCACGTCGGGAAGAAAGTAGTAAAGCACATTGTTTAAATAACCCAATTATAAGGGGAGAAGTTGTTTCAGGATTTTTGTGACAGCGGTCTGGCAGCTAGTGTCCGTCTTGGCCAAAAGGGACAGCTGGCTGAATCCAAACACTTGTCTAAAGAGACAGCAGGGGTACCCGGACAAACACACAGGCTGTTCCAAAGTATTTTAAAAATAACTGTTTGAAAGTGTTCAAGGTCAGGTCAAATGAGACCCTGGGCAATCTGATCTTAAGTGTGGCCTCTCTGCCTTTGGCAGAGGGAGCTGAAACTACATGATCTTTAAGGCAGGTCCCTTAAACCTTTCTATGATTCTATAAAAATAAGCCAGCCCAGTTTCCTGAAGGAACAGTATTGGCCTCTTCCAGCTTGTCCCAGTTGGACCAGTGACTGCAGCAACTGCAGAAAGGCCAAGGTGTGAAGAAAGGCTCTATCTTTGCATTTCGTTCTGTGTTTTAAGGAGAGAAATTCATCTTTTTGGAAAACAGTGCCAGACCCACATCCCAGCTAAAGCTCCTGTGTTTTGGTGAGGGTGCAGTGATGGTCTCTGCTATCCAGAGCAACAGTTTTGTGATGAGGCAGGTAAAGGGCAATAAAGCATAAGTAAAATAGTCTGACGAGCTGGCATTCATCCCTGAGGTGCCACAGAGATTCAGAGTGGGGTCAGTCCTCTAATCAGTTGTCATGCCAGTGTTTGCCAACATTAGTTAATAAATTCAAGAGTAGGAAATCCAGGGTGGGTTAAAATAAATGAATAAAATCATGTTCCAGTGACAGATGTTTCTGTATGGTCTCAGCAGAAGCTGAGGTAGTCAAGTCTTTTGACAACTTCTTACCTTGAACAATTATTTTAGGAAAAACAATGCAGGGGAGTGATTATATAATGTATCATTAACTAAACTATAATAACCTCTAAGAAAAATGATAATTTTCTATAGGAAAAATAATTTTCTAAAGGCTTATTTTTGAACTTTGAACAATTCTGATAAAGGAAATAAAAATACAGATAATATAGTCATTTATAAAAGTTTAAGCTTTGAAAAGACAAATATTTTTATTCTTTTAGGAGTACTTTTTCCAGTGACCAAAAGGAAAATTGACCTTTTTAACTTTTCCCATTTCCTGATGAGTTGAAAAATAAAAAAAAGGCATTGATATAAGTTATTTCAGTAATTGCAGACAGAGTGTTGGATAAACAGAAACTGAAAGTGGGAATTGCTTCTATCCAAATGAGACAAGCATCTTTGCACAAAAAGTTAGTCAAATATCACGAATCAAAATTAACATTCCTTTAAAAACCTGTTTTTTGTTGAAAGATGCTTTGAGGAACTATTTTAAATTATTTTAAAGCAGAGTGAATTACTTGATTTATGCTCACTACCAGGCCATGTCCATTACTATTTTATTCTATAGTTTATGTCTGCTTGCTTTAAGTACAAACTTAACACTAACAGAAAATACCTGACAGAATCTGACCCATTATCTTCTGAGAAGTTCAATAACTGAGCTTACTTTCAATGAATATTCTGTTCTATTGCAACAGAAGTAGAAGGAGGTATATTGTAGGCATTTTTTTTTTTCTTTTACTACTGAAATTGCTTTACATAGTGCCCCGACTGACTAAAACAGACGCCATAAGGGTTTCAAGGATATTGGAAAAAAATCTGAAATAGAATCCTTTATTTGTTACAAAATGTATCTTTTTGCTAAAATTTGCTAAAAAAAATTTTTGCTAAAAATATTGCCTAACTTGAATAGTGTACCTTTCCAAATACAACTTCTTATGGACTGAACTGAAATGGTTTACATGTCGTAAGTAAAGATTGCTCATATAGGTATTATAGAGCTATAACTCAGGTAATATATTTCCAGGGAAGTATAGGAGTTGTTTTTTTAACAAGTGAAATTTTTAACAAGGGATATATCTAAATTTTTGCATTTATGCAAATTCAGATTTTTAAATCAGAAGCTACGATCTTAAGTAAATCTCCATAAGACCTAGAAACCAGTGTCTGAAATGTGCCATTCTGTGTTCCCATGTCACACTGTCAGGACTTGATCCCTCATACAGTGCCAGCATGACAGAGGTAATTGTCATAAGGAAATAAACAAGATGTTGCAGCCCTTGCTGAGGAAAAAGGATCTGTCTTAATTCTTTGTTTCATCCTCCTGACAAGGATGCACTGACTCAAGGCTGGTTACCACAATCCCTTCTTCAGAAAAGCCACTTTTTCCCAATTAAGAGAAAATACCTTTCTGTTTTAAAAAACTGTCTCATGGTGACAGAGGAATGCAAGAAGCCATGAAGAAAATCCCAGGAAATCTTTGTCTGTTCTATTTCCGAATTATTCTTATGTTTGATGTTTGTAGCTTCCTACTTCAAAATACAGAAAATATAGACTTACATGTCTACTTATATTCATTACACTTAGATGGAAATGCACATTTCTACAGATCTATTGGACTAGCAATTCAGTAATAGATACTGAATGATCTGGATTAAGATTGATGGGTTCCTCTTCTCTGGACTGTCATTACTGGTGGAAAGGAAAATTTCTCAGAAATCAGAAATGCTTAGCTTGTGATGCACAAGAGAAAGCTTTAGCTGGATCAGAGGAGATAGTTTTCAATAACCATAAGGTTAGGACTGAAGTAAGTGCTCTCTCTGTCTTTGTAAAGAAAATCATACCTGGCACACTGCTTCCCTTTAGGAAGGAGGCTAGTCAAGAACACACTGAGCCCTAAGCTTTCTGGGCTGCTGTGCTCCTTCTCAGAGAGGATTTTCTTTGCTTTTAAGCAAAGATGTAGCCCTGACTTACCTGCCCTTCTGTTCTCTGAGCAGTAGCATGAGGAACAATTTTCTTGAACCTTCAGACTGTCGTTCACTATCAATGATCCACGTGACTGGCATGCACTTGGATTGAACTCAGATAGAGAGAAGATAGTGGGTTAAAAAATAAGAGATCAGGACAATTTATTTGAAAATTGATGTATTTAAACCATGTGTTTACAAGTCAATGTTTGTGAGATCATGACTGGGCTGTCATGGTTAGTTCTGATGTATACTGTAAAATGGATGGAAAAGGGAAAGACCTGCCAAAATCTGAGAAAATTTTATTTCCTGTGACTTCTCTTTTGGATAAAAAAAGACTAGTAAAGTGTATAAAAGGCTCTTACACCTAAATTTTTTTAATAATATGGTAGAAAAATCAGACTTTACTGAACTGTGTTTAACATCAGAGTCTTAAAAATCATCTCATAGGAAAAGAATTAGTAGGAAAAGACAATCAGTTTGACTTCTTCTGCATAAGCTTCAAAGAAGGGTTGCTTATTAATACAAAAAACTTGTCTTTTCAGTTGTTCAATTTAAATAATACGTAAACTACTTAAAAGCAAAAAGCCTAATTGCCTTTATAAGGACTCTTTTAAGATGAAGGAAAGAAAGCGTTAACCTTCTGCAAAACTTGGTTGTCTTCATACCTAGGATTTTATGTTTCATGGGGAACTTAAATAACCAAAACTACCATGTTGTCAAACACACTGTATGTTGTGTTTAGTTATATCAACAACAAAAAAGGGACAAAATTCAATCTAAACTCAAAGAATTATATTTAGGAATTATCAAATTACAGTAATCCACATGATCCACATGCTTTTTTTAGAAAGGAATAATAAAATTAGCTTTCATTTCATCTAGTCAAAAAAGAATATCAAATAAACAAATACAATTATTAGCTTGGGTTTTTTTTATTGACCCATCAGTGAAAGTAATAGACACTGACTGATAATCTCTAATTTGCCTGTATAGGGTTATGTAACAAATAATAAGGAATCTGTGAGACATGCATGTAAGGCCACTTGTGTTTAAGAGAAAAAAATACTGTAAAAGATCTCCATTGTAAGCTAATGTGATAGAAATAAATCATGATAGGTCCTGGTTAAGTTTTAGCAGTAGTCAGAGAGGAAGCTCCCTGTCTAAGTAACTGTTTAATCATAGCTATAAGAGGTTAGAGGGTCCAGCTGCTTGTAATTAGTGCTCTAAATCTGCTTCTGAGGACCTGATTAGTTAACACATCCCTATGCCAAGACCTTAACCAAAACCTATGGAAACTCTTGCTATAAGGACGCAGTTAATCAATTAGAAAGGGCAAAGAATGATCAGAGCAAGAAAAGAAAGTCAGTAATGGAGCAACCATCAGGATTTATTTCAAAATAGCAATGAGTGCATGGCTGTAGTAATATAACTTGTATCAGAAAAGTGTTCGTGGTAGAGCCAGGGAATATTTAGCCTATTGAACCTTCAGGAGAATGTTCATTTTATGAAAGTCATTATAAATTAGAGCAGCCATTAATATAAGGGAGTTCTATCTGATAAACTAAAAGATTTCTTTGATCCTGCTTCTTATGTATTTACAGCCTTAAATTTTAACACTTTGAAGTACTTTAAAGGATCACGTGAAAACAAGGAATTTCCATGTGCCAACATCTGCTTGAGTGATGATTGGCATCAAACAAATTTCATCCAAAATTTTTTGTTTTCTAAAGCCCAAGAATTAAGCTTTAACATTTAAATATGGGTGTAAATGCATTGATAAAATACTTTTTAAGAGCTTTGGTATTTTTTCATGGGGTTTTTTTTCATTTTGAACATTCGGTGTTGGTGTTGCATGCCAAAGCAAACTCATTGCTAAAAGAAGTGAAGTAAGGGCTTGAATCCAGAGACTTCTTCCTGTTTTACTCATCAAGTTTTATTTCCATTAGGCATTGTTTTCTTTGGCAAATAAATTGTGTTTATTTTGTGTTATTTTGACACTGTAGAGTAACTATAATTCTGTAGCTTCTCAAAAAAAATGTATTCCCATTCTTGAAAACCAGACTTCGTTGGTTTATTTTGGTTTTGGGTTTTTTTGTTTGTTTGGTTGGTTTTTGTTTGTGGTTTTTTTGTGGTTTTTTTTTTTTTGTTTTTTTTTGGGGTTTTTTTGGGTTTTTTTGGAGGTTTTGGTTTTTTGTTTGGTTTTTTTGTTTGTTTGTGTTTTTTGTTTCTTTTTTTTTTTTAGTTAGCATACATTTTTCTGGTTTTAGGATATTTTAAGCACTTAGGAAATAGGAATAAGGATAATTTATTTGCATATTCTCAACCGTTTGTACTTCTCTTGGCTCAAGATAGCAAACCATCAGGTTTTTACACTCAGTTTCCTTCGTGTCAGTGTGGGAGTGTGGAGTGAATAAGGGAAAGATAATACTTAGCTTTATAGTCTGTGTTTTAAAACAGTGTCTAGTGGCTTTGATAGCAGTAACCATTTGTGAGGGTAAAACATCAGAAGGCTGCCTGGCTTCAAAGGAATGTGTTCAGAGCTTTCTGGAGATTTCCATTATGTATCTCAAACTATAAACTTAACAAGTAACGAAAACTGAGTCATCAGCCAGTTCTCAAAGTCTTTGTGTAAATGGTTACATTCTGTGAAACTGGCAAAGTTACTTCGGAGCCTAACTCAACTCATGATATCAAAAACATTTAAGTCAGTTTGAACTTTCAAACTTTCAAATATATCTGTCTCACCACCATTATAGTAGAGAATTTCTTACTGTCATCTAATCTAAACCTGCCCTCCTTTAGTTTAAGGCCATTCCCTCTTGTCCTATCACCACATGCCTTTGTGAAAAGTCCTTCTCCAGCCTTTGTGTACTGGAAGGCTGCTCTGAAGTCTCACCAAAGCCTTCTCGTCTCCAGGCTGAACAACTGCAACAGTCTCAGCCTGTTTTCACATGAAAGGTTATCCAGCCCTGCTCTGATCATCTTAGTGGCTCTTCTCTGGACTCATTCCAATAGGTCAATGACCTAAACAGCTCTGTGATCGAAAACTTTTTGGAAGTAGTTCAGTGACAGTGAGAGAATGTTAATATGAAAAGAATGTGAATTTGAACTTCTTGATTTTGTCTTTAAAGTTAGACAGGTGCATTTTCCACTTCAGTGAAATTTTTATATATATCTAAGTCTCCATTGTATGTAGTAGGGCTCCATTTTAAGTGTCTTGACCAAGACAACCCTGTTGTGGTTATTGTTCTAAGAAGAAAGTGTTAGAGCAAATTATCAGTGCAGAAACAGCTTGAGAGTTCATTATAACAAAGCAGGAGCAACCAAAATTCATAGCTGTTGAGGAATATATGCAGGTACCTCGGTGTACCAGCTGCAGATTCAGCTCTGGGAGCACAAGGCAAGAGGCTTTAAACTGGCACGAAGCTTGGCATAACAAAGGGTGTGGAGATCTGTTGCCAACAAGGTGAACAAACACCCAGAGACACAGGAGGACCCAAGGACTCTGCTGGAAGACCCCAGTCTTTTTTGCACTAAGACTGTGAGTGTATAAAACCCCAGGATTTCTTTTGTTCAGGGTCCCTCCTCAGAAGCACCCAGTTCAAACTGTTATTTTTTTATTGCAGTGGAGCCTCCCATTGAGAAGCGTCTTTGGCCCTTAGGTCAGGTGGTGTGAGTACAACTGCCAGAGTGGCTCCTGGATGGTCAGACAGGAAAGTTTCCTTAACATAACTTGGCTTGTTTTATAATCATTATCATTAGAAGTGTTGACTCAGTGCTATTGGAAATATTTGTCAACTTATAAAAATAGAGATTACTGATTTTAGTCATCACAAGCCCAGGGCACATGCCGTGGAGATGCCCCAGTGCCAGAGGTCTTTTGATCAGCTACATCAAAGTAATGGTTGATGTATACTCCATGTTACAGAAGTAAAGGTTCTTCAGCTCCACCAAAACACTGACAAAATCCACAGATTTTGATTAGTCTACCTCACTGATTAGTCACTACTCAGTGACTGACGCAGATGACTCACAGTAAAAGACATTTATCATCATGTTGCACACATGCAGAGTTAGGATTATTTACAATGCAGCATTTGACTCTGGAGAGACTGAATTCTCTCTTCTGTGATTGTACATAGACCAGTGCCTCATGCTGAGTTAATCAGTGGTTTAGGAGATCTTTTCATTATTGTGTGTTTAGTTCATTGTAATTACTGCTGCCCAAAAGAGTTAGAGGCAATAAATTCATAAGCATGGAAGATTTTATTTGACTTTGAAAAATATCAGCCAATCATAGCTCTAATATGAACAACTGTTAATACTTTTAATGTTTTAATATAGTAAAAAAATATTTTATTGAGCATTATGATTTAATATTTCTATCTGAGCCACATATATGTTGGGACAAGCTTGGAAATCAAATCTTAATAGTTTCAGTAGTTAGTTCAAAAGATAAAATAATCATTTGCTGAACTAAAAGCAGCAGAATTATTGCTTAGACTATTAATGGTGTTATAAATATACCTTACTTTGTACCTGGGAAATGAGGCTGAAAAGGCTTGGTCACATTCTTTTTGGGGAATCAAAAAGATCATATTTATGCCTATTTATGTTTCAAATAAGTCACCTTTACTACATGAAAGCTGAAATTTGGCTATGTATACTTCTGGGGAGATTATGTTTCTAAGGGACTAAATATTTAAAAAATTTCTGGCTGTCCTGAATGCCTAACTTCAGCTTTGCAAAATAATGTTGGACGTGTCAAGAAAAAAAGAAGTAAATACATATTATTTTGCCTCAAGTATTATTACATTTGTTTTTGTCATCAAGACTTAGGTTTGGTGTTAAATATTTACTATATAGTTAATTATTTGCTATACTAGGGACTACTCACAGAGTTGGGAGACCTTTGCAAATTTGTGTGAATTATCAGCTTTTATCTTAAAATGACATCTTTCCTCCAATTGTAATTGTTTGTTAAATAGCTTATGTGGCCTGCTTTGTGGTTTCTTGTGGTGAGCAAGAACAGTATATAGCAGGTCAGCATTACCACCCCGACTGGGTAGGAAATTTGTTGGCTTTTGCCTTCCAGGAGGTGGACTGTTTGCTGCAAATGACCGGAAATTTTGCCTAGAAAGCTAAGCAGGTTCAGATATTTTATTGAACATTTGCTTTTCAGATTAAAAAAAAAAGGAAGAAAAAAATTAAAAATCCAGCTTTGAAATCACCACAGAAACTTGTTCCCATTGCAGGCTGATGTCTCACATGAAACCTGTGACAATCTTCTATCAGGATTAAACTGAAAACTAGAGCAGTAGTAAGCCCAGATTTTACATTTCATTGTTAGAATCACAAAAAACCAACAGCCCAATACCAAAGATACAGTAAGGCTACCATCCTGATCTCTAGATAGAAGAAACAGCTGTAGCAAATGCTGTGGTGAGCGGTGAGCACCTGAGCTCGCTGTGCAGCATGACATGGCAAGCACTGTGTGGGAGACAGGCAGTTTCTGGGACCCACTCAGCTGCTCTTAGCCAGTGAGTAGGTGCAGCCTGGCACTCTGAGTATCCCGCAGCTTGTGCAGTCAGAGGGGCTATTGGGAATTGGGTGATGTATGGCTGACGGGAGCACCAGATTCTGGGTAAGCACTGCAGGCAGAAGAAATACAGTAAATAACCTGCAGAGTCACCAAACCATCAGTGGATTCTGTGGGCGCATACATATGAAGGAACAGAGTTCCGCTGTGTCTGTCACTTTGTTCAAAACATTTATTGAGAGCACGTTTGATCCAGAGAACCATTCAGGGCATTTTCCTTCTTGAAGACAGTGTAGATTTCTGCCACAGAGTCCCACCAAAGCTACTCTTGGGCACAAAAGGCTGAGCAGAAAGACCTAAATGAGGAATAAGTGGTCATGAGAGGGTTGGGGTTGTTCAGCCTGGGGAAGAGAAGGCTCCAGGGAGACCTTATTATGGCCTTTAAATACTTAAAGGGATCTTATAAGGAAGACGAGGACAGACCTTGTAGGAGGGCCTGTAGTGATAGGACAGGGGGTGATGGTTTTAAACTAAAAGAGGGTTTGTTTAGACTAGGTATAAGGAAGAAGCTTTTTGCAATGAGGGTGGTGAAGCACTGGCACAGGTTGCCCAGAGAGGTGATGGATGCCCCATTCCGGGAAACATTCCAGATCAGGCTGGACGGGGCTCTGAGCAACCTGATCTAGCTGAAGGTGTCCCTGCTTATTCCAGAGGGTTCAGACTAGATGACCTTTAAAGCTCCCTTCCAACCCAAACTATTCTATGATCTATGATAATGGGTTTAATGCAGACAGGTATAGACAAAAGCAGCTAAACTCCTTTAAAGACCAGGAAAATTTGGGTACTGAAAAAATCCACTGATGAAAAACTCATTTCTATCTTGGTTATTAACAGTTACCAGTTTCATACTATTCCACTCAGTAAAAAATAAACTTTTTAATTAATCAGAAAGTTAGTGTCAAACTACACCTGTCTGACAAAACACCTGTTTGTGCTTTCATTATTACAAACACATATAATATCTGACAGACTGCTCTTGAACACCTGCATTTAATTCAATAGAACTTTAATTTTATGTTAGGCTCATGAAGTGTAGACCGATTGTATTATCTGGTTGTTAGTTCTGATGAGGACCTAAAATGAAATCAGTGTAGGCAATATATATATATAATCAAATATTAATATTGAAACAGTTACATTCATCCAGGGACAGAAGAAATTAAGAGAAGATGCAGAACTGTCTACACAAAATCTTAGTTATTAGGACCATATGAATAAGGGAGACCTCAAGGGTCATGAAATCTAAGCCCCATCCTATTGTCAGCAACTCAGCAATACAATTTTTTTAATAAATGGCTCCTCTGTTCTCTAGTACAGGAGAACTGAGATCTTGCACCCATTTTTCTACGATAAATTTATTTTCATCTAGTATTGGTCACTTTCAAGAACAGAAGATGTTCAATAAACTTACAAAATAGGAATGACTAGATATTTTGGTTCACAGAGCAGTTACAGAGCTTCAACTTGGCCCATGAGTCAGTTCGTCTGTAGTTTTCTATGATACTTAGTTTTGTGTATCAGAAACCACTTCAGTGCCTTGAAACTTCATTTGTCTGTGTAACACAGTCATATTTACAGGTGGGATATATTTCCACCTCAATGCAATCTCACAAAAGTTAGACATTTAGACATTCTGTTTCTCTACAGGTAATGATTATAGACAGGTATCCTACTGAAATTCATCCCAGTTGTGTGGCAATGAGATGGCTTGCTTCCCTAAGGTGTCACTTTACTATAGGAGCACAGAGAACCAACCTACAGTTGGGGTTTAAAGTTAGCTGATTTACCACTCTCTCTAGTACTTTGTCTGTGGCCACAAACTGAAAAGAGCACCCCTGAGAACAACATACAGACCTCAGAGAAGTTACATTGTTCCTTAAGGGCTGAAAAATGACCATTTCCAGAGAAGATGGCTTACACTGGCAAACTGCTGTAACATCCCAGGGAAAGGTTTTGGCCCAGACCAACCTCATGTCTCCTGTACAGTCCTTAGCATCCACTCAGAATATATCCAAGGCTGAGCCTTAGCTTGAAGAGTAATTTTGGGTATGATGCCCTCGGTGTAAACAGCACAGGAGTTTTACTTATGAGTGTGTGTACACACACGATAGTTGGTCTCCAGGGTTTGCCAGGATTGTAGAACCATTTAATTGACTAACATTGCTACATTTTTGCCCATACAAAGGTCTCTGTTTTTTTGTTTTCTTCTGCTTGAAGTCTAGAACTCAGTATTCATAATTTAAAAATACTTACATTTGGAATTAAGACAGAGCATATCACTTGACATTCTTACTTGATATTTTTTGCGGATAAAATAATTTTTTAAGACAGTAACATTGATAATTGCATGAGCTGATTAAAAAAAAGTTTTAAGTTATTTTTCCATTCAGTCAAATACTTGTTGAATACCTTTTTTTCTCTTGGGAACAAATTTGCTAATTAAGTTGTGGCAGCAACGATATTGCCAACATTATGTAGAAAAAAACCCCTTAGATATACCTCTTTCTTCTTCCCCTAAACTGCTTCGTGTTGTTAAATTATTATTCCTTAGTTAGTATGTTCCCTTGTACAATTACCTGATTAATCTTGATTGTGACTGATCAAGGATTATTTTTAATAAAATGGATTATGTTTTACTCAAAGACTGTAGATTTACTTGATCTTTTGAGAACACCATGACTTCTAATTGACTCTTAGTTGTGAATTGCTCTACTAACACTTGGTATCAATGAATAACTGATGGGCTTTTCTTGGATTAATCTTTAAGGTGATTTATTGCATAGTCATGGTGTGATGCACTTGGCTACTCACAGTTTTTGACTTCTCAAGGTAAATTGTATTTTAAGGTTGAGCACAGCATACTTGCACTAATAAATTCATTAAATACTGTGATACTCATAATATTTTTCTTTATCCACTTATGTGTGATTTTTTTAAAAAATACTGGTTGCTATTTTGTCTTATTTAACATGCTTTCTTAAAATTATATTTTACCACCCCAACATTTCGTGCTATTTGGAAGACTAGAGCCCTGTCCTGAGAACTCTAGAGCCAAAAGCCAAATCTCATACATGCTGAATGATATAATACCAAAACTATGATGAGTGTGCGAAAATTCAAGGACATGGTGGTGGACGTGTTCTATATCTTTTGCTTCACTACTGTTCAACACATTGTGCAAAAGATGAATGGGAATTCTCAGGGATCTCCAGACTGTCATGGTATTTAATGACAAAACTGGCAAGCCCTAAAAGTGGAAAGAGTTGCAGTGAGCATCGTCTTAGTAATAAATAGGAAACCAGATCTTACAGAGTCATAACAGAACCATTGTGCATAATCCATTAAAATGTAGTTGTTGAATACTCTTAATTTCCCCAGGCAATCACCTTAACACCAACATATAAGCAGTGCATCCATTTATATAAAGGATATAACTTACATCATCCTTATTCCTTTGGGGTCAATGTGATATACAATAGTCTGATGAAAAACACTTTAAAAACAGTCTCTGAAAACTGTCATTCACCAATGGCACGAATTTCAAGCCAAAAGTCCTTAAATACCAGCAGAAGTCTTGTGATACTTGGCAATTGTTACAGTATTAGTGATTTATGAAATCTGTCATGGGTAAAAATAATTTTGTCTTGTCTAGGCAGACGAAGATGACTGAGGGCAGAAAAAAGTCAGTAACTTCCGTCAGATTCTGGAATGGGCTATGACTGGTGGTGTTTTTAGATTTAGACAGTTAAAATAGCTTTTCAATATACTGAGCATAACAAGAGAAGGGATTGTGTTGCTATCAAAGCTGACTACTGCTAGAAAAAGTTCAAATGTATTAGCATTCATCTCTATCCTGTCATCTTGGCTTTTCTTCATCTGTGGTTTTGTGAGTGATGCTCCTAGTGGAGACTGAATTGTAATAAATACTTATACCCAAATCCAGTGCAGGTGATAATGCGAATATGTGCAACTTCCAGAGTTGTGAACAGAACATGTGTTATAGTTTTGAAAGGAACTTTGTGATAAAAAGGCGTAAGTGATTTAACTGCTTTCAAAACCAGAACTGGAATTTTGAGGTCTTAATCAATGAGAATGATGGTTACACAATTTCTATATTTAGGGTTTTTTTAGTTTTTTTCGTAAGTCATCCAGAAGCCAAAATCCAAGTGTTAGGTAATTTTAACATTCTCAGACATACATTTCTTTGAAAACAGTGAGATATGCATACCTGAAAAGGTTCTCTATGCTTATCTATATGTAGTCAACAGCAGAGTATGGAAGTGGGATGCGGGCCAGGAAAATCTTGGTTTATTTTGGTACCAATGTAGGTACTTCTATCTGGTATCACTGAACCCTGCACAAAACAGATTGCTGGACACTCTTCTTCAGCCTCTTGTTTTACTGTAGTGTGATTTCATTAAAAAAAAAAAAAATCAAAATCTGTATTGCTATTTTTACATGAGCCTTCACAAAGTGAAAAATACCCATGAAAGATTTCTTTCTTACAATGCAGTACCAACCTCGAGGTGTTGTAGATCACTAAACAGAGAGGAAATACTTCCTTTTAACACAGTAAAATTAAATACTTAGGTGAGCTGAGTCAGTCAAAGTTCTTTTTCTCAGCCTATACTTATATATGCTTTAGCATTCTCAGTCTTGTGGATCATTCATCTTACTAATATCAGAGTTTATAAAGCCCTTATGAAGCTACAGGTCCATCTATTTTTTACATAGCTCCATGTTAAAAAAAAAAATAATAAAAGAGGCCAAGAAATCCTTCATTTAGGACTACATCACTCACAATAGTGAATAATGAGGTTGGAGAAGAGAGTGCCCAGTAATCAGTGTGGGACAAGGTGGGCATAAGAGCAGTGTTCAAGGATGCTCCCCATGGACACATACAAACTCCCCTCCCTTTTATAGCCTTGCTGTCTTGAATTCCCCAGCCTTACTGTCCTGTGCTATTATACTTGTGACGACTCCATGACCTCTCCTTCCTCCTAAGTAGTCCAATTTCTCCAGGGACTTCCCAAGAACAGCCTGAATGAAACCCCTTCAGTCCTAAACTCCACATCTTTCTACATCAGATTTTCTTTCCCAAATGCCACTGCCATTGTTCTCCTCCTGCATTTCAATGAGCACCAGTGCCACCCTCCACCAGTTACACTGGCTGCTCCTTCCCCAAAGGGTGATCTGTGTCTCCCTTCAAAGGGAAAACCACAGTTCTGTTTCCCTCCTCTGTCTATGACTTCCAAAAAAGGCATTAAAGAAGCTGAATTCAACACAAACTCATCCAAAGAAATAAAATGAAACTATGTCCAAGGTAATAAAAGCCCCAAACAGAACTATAGTGCTCCTACATGAGAGAAGCATAAGAGGACACAGGTGAGTATATTCAAGGATAAGCCTAGGAACCGCACTAAGCTTTGTCTACTCACAACATATACGTTAAAAATAACAGTTGACAGCGAACGACAAGGAGAGCTGTCCCTATTCACCTTTAAACTGGAAAATTGAAGCTGATTTTTAACAAATGGAGGAACAAGATTCCAGAGGAGTCTTTCAGCCAGCAGAAGGAAACTACAACACAAAGGCAGAACGTGGCCAGTTACGGAAAGTCATTCCGTGACAGATTTACCCGCTGGAGATGAGAACACCGCATGATGATTTTTGAGATCCCTTCCACTTCTACACTGCATTCTGTTCTTCATCCTTTGGATTTTCTTTCTCCTTTGAGTTCCTGCATTCTGTCAGGCAAATCCTGTGTTTTCTGTCTCTAACACCCCAAGTGCAACTTAGTGTGGTATAAATACAAGTGATATTCACCCTTGGAATACATTAAATACAGTGTAAACTTCTCAACAGAACAGATATATCAACTCTTTCTCCCTCTTCTTAATAGTAATATATCTGCATGGTAAGTACAAGAAGCAAAGGAAAATATAGTGTGTACCTTATGTTGCTGGAGGTAGAATAAAGAGATTTTTCTTCACATGGGTTTGATGGGAACTGCTTTGAAATTAGCCACAATAAACAATGCAAGTATCATCTGGTGTTTTGAGTGTGCTGTCAAATAATGGATGTTCTACAGGGTACATGTAAAAGAATAAGACAGCATAAAATGTTAACTAGAAAATGTTAACTAGAAAATGGCATAGATAAAGTTAAAAATAATAATAAAAAACCCCACTCAGTATTGAAAACAAATCAGGCAAATGATAAAAGTAGATGATAAAAATAAAATGACTCCATAGTAAGCTAGTTGAAAAAGACTGTTAAATAACGGATATCTCTCAGAGTTTTGATTTTGAAACTCGAGTTTTTTAGAGACTGGTAGAATAAACAAAGAACAATATCCAAACAAATTCAAAAAACAGGAGAGAATAAACCTGTGTTGTTCAGCTCCTTCTATTATAAAGACATTTATTGTTTTACTGCCCCATTAAAAGGCAGTAATCTTTTGCTGAAAGATGTGCTTTCCAGATCTATGATCTGGGAGATGTTTTGCGTTGCCTTTTCTTCTGTAATGGACATGGAGGAGACCTACTTTTTTTTTCTCTGATTAGCAAATTCTCACAGCAAAGCATTTATCCAGCTGTCCTATCAGCTTCTGCCTTAAGAAAAGGGAACCTAGAGAAGCATACTTTGAGGCAAGTGAATGTTTTTTCAAGCTCAGAGTTAAGCTTATGTGTTCCTCATTCTCCTCTTCCTTAATTATAATTTACATTTATGTCTTAAAAATCCCATCAACTTCAATGCTGACATGAGATGAATACAGTAATCATGGTGTTTTTTCCCCTACCACTTCAAATATAGCTTTTAAAAGCCATTATCATGGCCCATCATGTATTTTGCCAGTGGGGCTAAACTCAGGACTTTGAACCATGAGATTTGCTTTCTTATGATTGACTGTGTTTGTGGAAAAGCAAATTAACAATGACTGTTGAAATACACTGACTTACATTAGTGTCCAACCAGTTAATCTGTTTGCCCAGTGTGAAGAAGGTGCGTAGTGAGTAATTCAGTAACAATTATGGCTATTTGGTTATTTTGAAATTTGCTCTCCTCTTGTTGCTTACCAGCTCCTGAAAAATTATGTAATCTACTGACTTCACCTTAATTTGGCTTATACTGAATTCCATGACAAAGAGAGTAACTCTTTGCTCAAGGGGTTTTCTTTGTTATATTTTCATATATTCTTTCATGTCTACTTACTAACATTGTTCAGCCTCAGTGATAATAACAAAGCTCTGCTATATGTCAAAATATAACTTTTCTCTCAAGGATTAGTTTTCCATCCCCCAAAAGTATCACTTGGGATTCATTGTTCTTGTTTCACCTCAGTGTCACTTGCTATCAAACTCTTGGCTACATTTCCAAAATTGAATCAGCCTGAGGTGAAACTTTACTGTGGCGTTATTTTAGCTTTTTTTTTCTCTTCTGCTTGAAAACACATTTCATTTAGTAACAATATAATCACCGGTGATGTTTTTCACATTGCTGTATTACATCAACAGTGGCCTGTGTCATATGTGGATTGTGCAGTTTTTTATTCACAATATTGCATATTTAGATGATCAATATTTTTGATCCCTTTCCGTGAAAACTTTATGGTACTGATTGCTAAAGTCTCCCTGGTATAAGTTATTGTCAGGGGGTTGTCAAAAAATGTAGACATTAAAAAGATTATAGTGACAAATTTCTTGAGCCAGTGATCTCTCTGGGGACTGTATGTGGTGATGTTGGAAATCAAAGTTACAGACTCTATTCAGGAATAAAGCCAGATAAAAATTTTCACAAAAAGAAGACCTGCTTTGCAGGAGAAAACTCAAGAAGTGGAAGAAGGCATGCGAAAAGTATGAGGCTGGCAATGGCAAAGTGAAATAGCTGGAACAGAGCCAAAGATATTTGAGTCTTAATATTTTGCCTGCTAGAAGAATAACCTGTGAAACACAGATGTTCAGTATCTTATGCTTGTAACTGGCTTGTTCATCCAAAGGATGATAACTAGTTATGTCAATCACTTCAGGAGCTCGAGACACAAAAGTCAGTGTCATAAATCAAGATATTTCAAAGTGGTAGATGAACTCTGTGAATAATAATTTTATATAATACATGTGTTTCTGGAAAATCTCAGGAATAACATTCAAACCCATATTTTTGCAGAATTTTTTGAGTAACATTAATGTTTTAATATAACGTGGAATAATCAGGTTAAGGCAGAAATCAAAGAATATTTCAGTTTTCCTTATATGTTTGGGAAGTCCATTTAAATGTGTTTCAGAGATCCAGAGATCCTTGGGACTTCATGTGATGATGTCCCAACATGACATGTACTCTATGCATACTGAGCCCTTGAACTCTTTTTTTATAGCTTTTCCTGTACTCTAGTTTATCAGCATCCTCTTCAAATGGTTTAAGAAGTCTCTGTTGGTAACAATCTATTATATTGATCTTAGCAGCATTGTTTACAAATGGAGGACTATCTCCCTAATTATTTCCAGCCTGTTTATATGTGCAGGGTCACATTAATTACAGGTTTGCCCTGCAATTTCCATGATCTCTAAATTGTTTTCATCCTAAAAAATCAGCCTTTTATCTTTTCTGGGTGCCTATGTTCACAATTTGTCTCACCCAACCTCAGCCTCTTAAAATTGACTTTTCTTACCCAAGTCAACTCCGGTCCTTCCACTCTGAATGAACAGAAATGGTTACCTAGAAAAGGTGTTTAATTCATTCCTAACATACATGAATTGACTGTCTGAAGACTCCTCTGACTACAAACCTGCATTTTGAGGTAGTTAATATTAGCTAAGATTACTTACCTTGTAGGTGAAACCTAGAACTAAGCACTGGCCTCTATTCAGAGGAATTTGTTTGAATGCGTCCAACTTCCCAGGCAATCTCACAAACCAGTACAGGCAGAGTAGTACCTTCACCCACAAAAACACCAACATCACTCACATAGACATGAGCAGCAGAGGCTGCCTGGTCCTTTCCAGCAGATTAGTTGGAAGTCACTGGTGGCAGTCCCTTATTCTCTGGAGTCCATCAATCAGAGACCTAAGTGTTCTCATTTTTGTTATTGTTTTCATTATCTCTCATTAGGGTTTGTGTACCTTAGCATTCAATTTATTAGTTTTCCAGTCTCTTGAATTTATTTCTTAGTTGAATAGCTGTTTACTAGATGCCTTCAAAACCCTTACATCCTCAAATGTCCTTACATTTCAGGTATCCACCTGTTCTTTATCTTACATAAATACTTACAATCCTGTATGATAAGAAAAAAAATACCACTTTTTCAGCACCTTTCATTTGAGAATCTCAAAAAATTTAATGAAAAATAATGAATTAATAAGAGAACTAAGCCATGTAATATTCTGTGATGCACACATCCCGTATCTGTAAGGTGAAGAAAAAGAAAATCAGTTTTATGTTATCTGAATTCATCCGAAGTCAACAGAATACAAATGCTGTGAATGTAGCTTGAGAGGTCAAATTTATGAAGATTGTCCAGGTGCCTAAAACCCGTTAGATTCCTTGGTAACTACACTTAGTTGATTGTGCCACATTCCTGAAAGACACGATTTAAAAATAAGACTCACATAACATCTACTGTAAGTAAAAATTATACTAGAAAAATCTCAGTTCTTACTATTTTTTTTACCCTTTCATGGACTGGATTAATTGCTCAGACTTTGAAAATGTAGGTATGGAAGTTTCTTTCTATAAAACAGAATTAATTCTCAAGACGTTAAAGATCATTATGAAAGGAGGGCATTGGCTCTCCTGAAACAAGCAATTATTCACAAAGGAGTCTGTAGACCTGAAATCTGCCATTTTATGGCAGAAAATTAGGAAATTCTCTCTCCAAATCACACAGGTGAAGCTGACAGCCTGGCAGCTAAAGGGCAGAGTGTTTTATTTTTGTGTAAAAAAATAACTCACATCTGTCGCACTTGCATACCTGGAAACCTATTGTATCATTGCTGGCATATATTAACTGCCTAAAATCTTTTTATGTCTCAGGTAGGTAAACAAGAAAAATAAGGGGAATAGAAGAAAACATAAGAATTTAGCACTAGTTATTAGCACAAAGGTTCAATGCAAAGCATTATAGGAAAAACATTGTATGATAATTGACATAAATTATTTTCAAGTTGAAAAAATTAACTTGAAAATACTTCTGAGAAAATGACTTCATATGTCAAGTATGAAACATATACTAAGAGATATATTCAGTACCCACTGAAGGAAAATTATTTCCCCTTGGTGAGCACCAGATAAAGCAGGAGAGAAGGGCTGTGGGAATTGTTTAGGATAAAGTCAAAGCTCACATAAAACTGCAGAGAGGTAGAACACAACTCAAATCTGCTTTGCAGTCCAGTGCCAATAACATTCTGGAATGTTTTGCATATCTCCATATATAACTGAGACATCTGGGAAAAAAGTAAATATGCAGTGGAAAAAATTTTATTTCTGAAGCAGCCAAAAAAACTGAAAATCACAGAAGGCAAGATCTGTGGGTTTGCCAGTGAATTTGGTTCTCATCTACCTCTACAAGAAATTTAGTGGTGTCTTCAGATTTATTGATGCCTAGCCACCAGTAATTTGCTTTTCTGCTTTTACTATAGGGATTATGGTGTTATCTTTAAACAGTGGTAGTGTTAGAAGCCTTAACTCTCCTGAGTTCCAGTATGTATTTTAATCTCTTTGATGTGTGGGCACATCTTTGCCTAACTACTGAGAGTATTTCCTGGAGTGTGGTTAGCTGATCATGAAGCATAGGTGTAAGCTCAGCAATTATTTAAACATGAAATAGTGAATAAATCAATATTTTCATGAATAAAGCATAGTATTTTTTGACTCCTAAAATGTGTATTGTGAAAAATGGTGACATTAAGAGATAATACAGATTCTTTTAAACAAACGCCAGTGAACAATAAGAAGGAAGATTTGTTTCCAAGTGGAAAGCATCAGAACTTTTTCTCCAAAAATTTCCAAGTAGTGACAGGATAGTGAAGCTCCCCAGAGCTTTTCTCACTTAGTACCAAGTCAGGGACAGGATTTCCTACTAGTTTATGTAGTCACCAGATTTCAAGATCACAACTACTAATTATAACCATTTGATTAGTAAAGTAAGAAAAGGCAATTTTAAACAAGTAAAATATCATTAATTTAATAAAAATTAATTAACTGAAATTCAGAGGAAAAGGAAGATATTCAAATGACACCTGGACATGGTCCTGGGCAACTGGCTGTAGGTGGCCCTTCTTGAGCAGAGGTATTGGACCAGGTGACCTCAGGAAGTCCCTTCCAATCTCAAACATTCTGTGATTCTGTGATCCTGCGAAGCAAAATTAACCAGCACCGCCTTGTTGGATAAGTCAAAGAAGAAAACAAATGAAGGGAAGCAAGCATGACTCCAATTTCCCCTGAAGGTTTTCAAGGTGTTTTAAAAGTGACTTATAGTCATTAATGTCAGCAGGAGATGACATGCAGAAATGCATTCTGCAGATGCGTTGCTTAAGACTCTTTTATCTGCTCCCTTTCCCTCGTGTTCCTGTTGCATTTTGAAAGATCAGTTCAAGCCATGCAAACTTTGTGTTCCCTTGACAACTTAAAAGATAACCTAACTGTTAAAACTTCTTCCTGGACATCTTATTCAATAAGCAGTTCTTTAGAGTTCCTCCTGGATGTGCTTACTAGACACTTCAGTGAAATCTTATCTAAAAATTTATTGTCTTAGTTAAAAGTCCATTTCATAAAACACACCAGTCCACACACACACAACAGCACTCATTGGAATGTACTAATAAACAAGCTTTAAAAACTCCATTTTTAATATAATGCTTATTCTTTCACTTTTTTTTTACTTGTTTCCACACCTCAGTGAATTACCTCTAGCAAGAAACTTCTTTTATCTTTAAAATGGTAAGCAAAAAAAAAAGACAAAAATTATAAAAGATTTGTATGCCTACAAAAGGTTTTCTCCATCAAAGCTTAAGTATGTTATCTAAAATAGATTTCATACAGTTCAGCTTCACATTCTGTTCAAATGCAAATTCATAAGTAGATGCGTAAAGAACTGAGATGCTTGACTGATAATTCGCAGTAAGAATTTGTTCTCAGTAAGTTTGATGCAATAATGCACACACTCGCTGAGCTAAAATCACCTGTCATTTCTCAAAAGAATATCTAACTTTAGAAGCCCAGTGAAAGAGTTTCTAATCAACTCAAGTCAATACACTATCTGATTTCCTCCTTTTCTCTTTGCCTATGTCCTAAGCACAACTCTGTTGCTTAAGACTCTTTGAAGAGTGTACCCAGTGACTTCAATACCCTTCTTTCATCTGCAGGTTCACTAAAATATTTTAATATCCATGTATGCAGGGCCTTTGATTTGGTCTTGTCTGTCAGCATGTAATTCTGCCTCATCTATGAAGTGGGGCATGTGACATTTCAGAGGAAATTTTTAACCATAACCTAGAGTTTAGGTTAGATATCAGAAAGAAATTCTTTACAGAGAGAGTAATCAGCCATTGGAATGGGCTGCCCAGGGAAGTGGTGGATTCTCCATCCCTGGAGGTTTTCAAGATGAGGCTGGACGTGGCACTTAATGCCATAGTCTAGTAACCACAGTGGGGTTGGATCAAGGGTTGGACTTAATGATCTCAGAGGTCCTTTCCAACCCGTCTGATTCTATGATTCTAGAGGCTGTAAATGACTATAAACAATTAAGAACCCTGTCTAAGGAGGAAGACAAGTCAGCATCTGACTGAGCAAGTGAAGGCAGTAAGGGGTCTCTTTCTCTCTGCCTAAAGGAAAGGTCATGCCAGGTTAGTTGGGCTGTGCTCACTGCAGCTTGTAAGCAAAGGGTGAGATTATGTTTTTATACAGTTCTTCAACATCTTGATGATCTAGACAGAGTAAATTACAATGAAGAAGTTCTAACAGGGGGATTACAGAATATACAAGACTACAAAAAAAAAAAAAAGTAGAAAAGGAAGTGGGAGATGAAAAGATCTGGAATGTGAAAAAAACAATTATGAAGAGTGCAAAAAGAAAAGAGTTCATGTAAAGATTAGGACACGGAAGGAAAAGTGGAAAAGAAGTCTGCAAGAAATCAACTACTGTTTCTTTCCATATTTATAATGTTTGACACTCTTCCTCCTCCCTCCCTAGTACACTCTTTACCATAATGCAGACTGAAAAGAAGCCTTCTAATGTCTCTTGGGTCTGGTCTTTTTTATTTACAAAAAGGCTTAACTTTCAGAGCAGTCGATACTTAACTCATGGAGTAATGGGAAAAATAGTTGAATAGGAGAAAAATCTCATTTATGATGTCCCACATTTGCCTTTAACAGTTGACAATTTTGCAGTATTTCAAACTGTGCCTTTTCAATTTAAAACAATCATCATTCCTCTTTCTCTAGGAGAAACAAAGGTCTAGAAGACTTTCGTCTCAGTCGAACTCATTTACATAAATAAATTCCCTTATTATTTATTTGGAAATTGTAAGTAGTTTAATATACATGAGAGGAAAGAAACATCCTCAATTCTAAACCGACATTAATTAAGTGCCCACCAACATATCATCGTTATCATATCAATATCTGTTCATGCTGAATCCTGAACCTGAAAAAAAGAAGATTATTTTACAGAAATTATTTTTCATTATGTATGATATTATTTCAAATAATTTTGTCTTAGCTATGCTTGTAATAGTTATTCTATATTCTTTAATTTCAGCTCTCTGCCTCTTACATTTACTTTGATTTTTTAAAAAGTGTTTAATTAATATTCAATTCAGGAAAGTACTGTGCATCACACTGGCAGACCTTTAATTTCCAGGATAGCTCCTGTTTTCTTCTGTGCTGCTTCATAAAGCAAATTGCTTTTATAATCTATAAAACAATAAACAAAATTATTATATCTTAGTCCATTCATTCTCTACTGCCATCCTGAATATCATTTTCTAAATCAAGCACTGAAGGAAATTACCAAGGTAATGACAAGGAAATAGAAGACAATTATTTTGAAGAGATTAAAAAAAAAAAAAAAGAGAATAAAAATGAGGTTAAATGAAACGAAAATAGTATTATGATCTGACTTAATTTTAAACTAACTCACCTTAACCTTAATTTAAAAAATATGCATGAAAACAGATGCTGGTTTTAAGTTATATTAACTGTTTAGAAGAGCATTCATTGTTTGTACTGGTAAGCTAACTGTGCTGGTAATGTTTTCTGATATCATTGATATAGCACGAGGTGAGAGAAAGGACTAAAAGAGGATAAATAAAACATTTTCCTGTGAAATATTTCTTACTGCCTAAATTTGTGATTACCCTGTTTTGTTTATTAAAATGATGGAATTACCTTTCATTTCCTTTATTTGTTCTGTGCCATCTATGTTGACAGGAAGACCACCCTCTGACAGCAAAAGGCCTGGAGGCAACCCCTTATTCTGATGTTTTGATATCGATTTTTGATATCGATTCATCTTCTGCAGGGGCCCTTGCCACACATCTCACACACACATCCCTGCACACACTTGTTCTTGGGGTCTAACTAGATTGTGAATGTAAAAAATTGTAACACTGCACAAAAATTTAATAAACGAAAACATGACCTGCCTGTAAGAAAAATTTGTGCTGACATGTCAGAGGAAAACTGTCCATTCATTCCTGCTGGGGGAGGCTGATGAGAAACCTTCCACATGAAAATACTTTGATGATTTGAAGAATATCAGCATTGTTTTCTTCAACGTTGTATTAAGGTTACTGTGTTGTAAAGAGCTAGGACAGACAAAACAGAGTTGACGTCTGGGACACGACATGAGTTGCCCATAGCCTTTGCTGAACCCCACTGCTCTGAAGCACATGTCTCTGGAATCTTCAGACAACTTCACCTCTGCTCATTCCAGTTTTAGAACAAGGTGGAAATGCATAGACTGCTCTAGCTTAGTTGTTTAACGACCCTGAATGCAAAGCAGATATACGTGCTGGTTCTTTTAGACATTATTTTTTCTAAACCCAAAATTATACAGACTGGTTTTGAAGTATTGACCTAATGAACTGCCTAAATTGCACCAGAGCTTATGTTTTCTGCCTGTCTACATTTCTACTGAAATTTCAAGAGGACACAACCTTTACAATTTTCTATGTTGAACGTGGTGCTTTCTGAGTTTTAGTTATAAGTGCTGCTGATTTTCACTCTAGGGTTCTCAAGATTTCAGTGATGGGAAAGTGATCCCTGCAAACACAGTTTTTCATTAGTTTGTAGAATTTACTGACATCTTTGCCTGAAATTTGCTATATAACTGTCAGTTGTTATTATTGCTCTATCTGAGTTCAGACACAAACATATTTAGCTTAGGTATTTTAAAGATGACTTTGGAAGCCCTGTAGGGAAACCATAATACTTTTCTTATAGTCAGAAATAACAACCTCATCCTTTCTATTCGGCTGTTTGAGTTATTCTTTGATTTTAAAGCAAATAATATATTCTAGCAAGAGGGAAAACTGATGGGTTTTACCAGCAAAATTTCACTACTACATCTCACTATTCCCTTAACAACTTTAATGTATGTAACAGGAAAACATTTTTTAGCCTCTCTACAATTTCAGTATTAGAATTATGTTAAAATTAAATTATTTACATAACAAAAATAAAATTAAAGGTATAATATTTACTTGATAACTAAGACTTCATATTTTCTTGTTTTGTCCATTCCCATGATTGTGAAGCACAAACTGACCCATCAATTGGCTACAGCCTGCATTTGCAGTATAGCACAGTGTTTAAAGATCAACTGATGAGAACATTTTTCTGCTCAAGGCACAGGGCCATGTGAAAAATATACTGAAGTGCATTAAGGCCTTCAAACTGAAAATTCTAGTTTTTACACTGTATGCCTAACTAGAGGTAATTTGAAGAAAAGTCCTTATAAAAACTGTGTCCAGCTTATCCTTTGAGAAGTAGTCAAGTCACACTATCTGAATAGACAATAAGAATATGGAGAAACTTTTACTCTTAAAGAGATGATTTTGCTTTGGTAAAGGAGTACCAGAAAGGTAAAGCAATACCAAAACTTCTACTCATGTAAGAAGTCAGGAATATATTTCTTTATTAGTTAATGACAGCATTTTTAAAAATTGGTTTTATAAAATTTGGACAAGGTTGTAAGACATAGCTTTCATAACTTACATTATTTGCTTGTGGATGGAATGAAAAAGTTTTTTTTAATAGCTCATATGCTTTATAGAAGAGAAAAGTCATCTTGTAAACCTGTGTATAAAATAAGAAGTCTCTTGATTACTTTAATAAATGCTGTTTTAACAGTCTTGCATACTTTTTGGTGAGGTATGAAAAGAAATGGAATTTCCTTCCTTGGTTCTTATGGAATGGATGGACAGCTCTACATATGCGTAGTTACCGCACTCCTCTCTTTCCCTGAATTGCCTTACAGAACTTTTGAATGTGAGTGATAAAATCATATACCTGTAGAAGAAAAACATGCATATTCTCTGTTTCCAGGATTGAACTCAGTGAAGTCTTGTTGCTTGTGCTATGCAGGTCAGTCAAGATTATCACAATGGCCCCTGCAGGCCATATAATGAATGTAGTAACATTAAAATGTAGATTATTTCTTCATTTTATGTTCTGCTGAGTTCATAAGAGACAGTTCTGAGTTAACAACCCTTATTCTTTTTAATAAGCATAAAGTATTTGAACTAAACTCATTATTTTGCCTTAGGTTCTGCTGCTTTTTTTAGTTTCCCAAAAGACTAGTACATGTATTGGTTTATTGATACTTTTTCCTAAATCTGTTTTGCCTACCGGCCCATTGAAACCTGCCCTGCTCAGAAGTTGGCTTTCGTTAAAATAAGTTGGTTTGAACCAGGCTATACGAGGTTTCAATTACACAAAATATTGATCATCTTTTCCTTTTACCATTTCAAATCATTCTGAAAAGTCCGTCATTCTGTCTGGTATCCAGAAGTGTTACAGAACCTTCCTGAGGGCCTTGTTATAAGTATTATATCAGTAAAGTCTAGTTTGAGATATTATTTACATTATTGAAGATCTTATCAGATAGTAGCTATTTTAAACTGAGAGGAAATAATTTGAAGGCCTTTTGTATTTGTAAAAGGTCCCATCATTACTCTGTTGATTTCAATCTAATTATTTCTTTTTGTTGTTGTAGGAATAAATGGATAGAAAACATTTCTTGATTTTGAAAAGGCTTTTTCAGAAATTAAAAAGGAAAGTATTGTGATAATATATTAAGAATCTCTATTTTGAAGCATTCCTAAGCCATAATTACATTTGTTAAAGATCTGGTAGAAATGTAAGAATCTGAGTAGTGGTTTTGATTGTATTTGAAGTGGAAATATAGTTTCAAAGGTTGAGACTTCTTTTAAGCAAAATATTCTGAAAAAGACTCCTTGATGAGTATTACTGCTGTATTACCAACGTCTGTCAAAAGACATGCTTTAGGAAAACTTCAGGAAGTCTAGGCCTTCCTATCTCTTCCCTCGATTTTTGAGATTTGCCCCAGGGGATTGCTATGAAAGGTAATACACACAGGAAATTTCATCAACACTCAGGAAACTTTTCAAAGAAGAGATTTAGCTGAAAATAATTCATGCCAGCATTGGCTCTGAAACTGTACAGTAGACAACAAATAGCCCTAAAGAAATAAACTCTAGAACTGTAAATAAACTGCTTCACAAATTTGCAAAGAATGGGGACTAGCTGTTTTTTTAAATTCCATGGTTGTCTTGCTTTTGAACAGTGACTGCTTATATGGTTTCTCTGGCAGTGAAACAGAAGTAGTGTCCCCCATTTCTGTGTTGGTCTATGCTGGTCTGGTCATGACTCTTCTCTGTCTTTACAGAAATATGTTGCATCCTTATCAGCAGCCATTCTTAATAATCAAACACTGCCCACTTCCCTGTGAGTAATAAATGTGATCAAAACCAGACAGTGTAGCTGCTTTGAGAACACAGCCAGTTTACTCCTTAACAATTATCTCCTTGTACTTTATCACCACAACCTTGTGCACTCCATGTGAACAGCCTAAATACCCACAATTTATGCTTTGCTATCTAGAGTTACACTGAAAATTCTCAAATTTATCTGGTCAATGGGTACTGTCTACTCTTTGAATTTTAGCATTCTTGTTTGTCACTGCTTTTTGCTTGCCTGCCTGTGATTTTTGACGTGAAAAGAAGGATGACTGTTTCCTACAACAATTTTGGGGTTTTTTTAATCTTTTGGAAAAAAAATTCCTCCTCATGTCATTACTTTGATAATACTTCAGTTTAGAGTTCTAGCAAACACTTTCTTTCTACGTGATGAGTTGTGTTTCTTGTGAATACTTCCTTGATAGATTGCCTTTTCTTGTTAGTATTGAAACATGTTTTGCCTCAGTCTTTCCCTTCCCTCCTTCCTTCCCTCCTTCCCTCCCTCCCTCCCTCCCTCCCTCCTTCCCTCCTTCCTCTGCCTCCTTCTCTCCTTTTTCAACTGTCTGGCCTCACAGTGACTCATGGCAAGAAATATAAGCAATAACAACACGACACGATGGTCACAAACAGTCATTATGCAGTTTGTAGCTGACTTCCAGCTTCAGCATATGATCATAAATACGAAATCTCACCAAATCTCAGGACAGTTTTTTTTGCTTGCTAAACTGTTATGTCATGTGTCATTAGCTTGAATTCTGTCCATTTTCATGTATACCACAACTGGTCAAAACAATCCATTTGCTCATGCCCAAATGAGTATATTTTGCTCATAAATACTGCTTCAGTAGCAAGCAGAGGGGACTTGGAAACTTGTAGAAAGTATATTTTCTAAGCTGTTCAGCCTAAATATGCAAACTGTAAAGTCACTTGAGAGCATTTTCTCAGCCCAATTCCAAGGAAAACAAGACACCTATCTGCAGGAGAGTCATAGACAAATAACAAAGAAAGACCACAAATAATCACACATTGATAATCCATGCAAATGCCTTTCTATAATGATGCTACTGAAAGGGATAAGACTCATGGTCAACAAGTTATTTAGATTAACTCTTACTGGATACTGTTTGTAAAAACAACCATGTCACAGGAAAACTGTCCTTCGTTTAGGTGAAATAAATATATAAATACACCTGGAAAAAAAAAAATCAAGATTTTAAAAATATAATTTAAGCTTCTAGGAAAATCTTTAAAAATTCAGTAGTTGATTTTTTTGTTGTTTTCTTATTTCAATACAGTAAAATGCCCACTAGTTAAGCTGCTTTATGAGATCACATCTATATTCATGCTTCAGTCTGAATATTCCAGGTAGAAGGGAAGCACATTCACATGAAAATTCTTTAAAATAAAACAAATTGCACACACTTGTTTCTCACCTTGTGCCACTCTGGTGCTAGCTGCAGCCTTCTGTGAGTCAATTTAATCCATGTGCCAGAAATGTCTTTATTTTTTTAGTGGATTATTTGTTGCAGGATTAGTGAGTTGAACTGGCACAAAGAGAGACCTAATGAGTACCAGGTAAGTTGTTTCAGGAAAAATAAAACCCCACAGACTTGGCTATACAAGAGAAGAGTGCAGTTAGGGAGAAAAGGAGTGAGGCCTCTTTTTCTTTGAAATCAATACTAAATTGCCTTGGACATCTTTTTTAACTTCAACATTAGGCTCAATCAGGCACAGTTTACCTTACAATGTCACCGTGTCTAAGGAATGGAAGGGTGATACCTTTACTGAGTGGAAAAGATAAACTGATGGTTTATAAGATATTTAGAGAACTTTATTTGAATTTTGTCTCATGGCGTAGAACAAACACATAAAACCTGAGATTCTCTGATCTATTTTCTGCAATTGGGAAAAATAAATATGACATTTTTCTGTTGATGAAGAAACAACCATAACATTATCAGTATTCATTGTAAAATAATCCCAAATATGTAAATGAAAACACATTCGCCTTCCTTGAAGAAAGCTCAGATTTCCAGGTTATTGTTTTTAAATGTCCATCAATAAAGTTACATATAGTTCACACACATACAGCCTTGCTGGCTGGTACCTTTTATTGCAATTTACTTTAAATTTGAGGAAAAAAAAAGCTATCATATTTAGGTGTTTTGTCATCTGTCATCTTTCAAAACAAATTTACAGAATGTTGAAGGAATCGTTCAGCTTCATGGAAGAAAGACAAGGCATTGATCTTTCAGGGTTTGCCAGCATGAGTTGTTATTTGAGAAGCTAATGAATAAACTGTGCATGTTTCTGTGTTTCTGTGCATGTTTCTACTTCAAAGAAGTATACACCACTGTGAAAAAGGGATAAATCAATGTGAAACGTTTTTAAATTTTCTGATCTCTCTTCACATTTATGCAGGAGAGCAGATATACTCTACTGAACTGCAGACCTCTCAAGCTCTTTTTCTGGAAGTTAGTAGTTCTTTCTTGCACTCAGTTTTACATTTTCTCAATAATATTAACATTTATTTATCTACTTTTTAGATACCTGCTAAAACTTGAATAAAACCCTAGAAGATGTTAATTCAGGAATCTAGTTTGGGAGCTTTTAAATGTTAATGTGATTAAATGGTAGTCTGATTACAAGAAACACTTTAAGGAAAATAGAGCATTGATTAGAGCATTTTAAAAAATGAGTGTATTTTTAAAAGGACCATCCAAAATTGAAACTTCGGAATCAAAAATACAGCCCATAATAACACAAACGCAATAGCTGTAGAGGTAATGTGTCCACTGCCACAAATAGCTTCCCGACATCAGCGTAGAAACTGTTGTTAAAACTGAGAAGATTGTTATTTTTTTCATGGTGCTTCTAACTCTGAACTCTCCCGATGATTTATTCTTTTCGCAGAATCACAGAACATGCTGAGTTGGAAGGGACCAACAAGGATCACTGAGTCCAACCCTTAGTCCTGCACAGGACCATTCCCAAGAGTCACACCACGTGCCTGAGAGTGTTGTCCAAATGCTTCTTGAACTCACTCAGACTTGGAGCTGTGACCACTTCCCACCCAACCACCCTCTGGGGGAAGAACCTTTTTCTAATATCCAACCTAAACCTCCCCTGACACAACTGCAGACCATTCCCATTCTATCACTGGTCACCAGAGAGAAGAGATCAGTGTCTGCCCCTTCTCTTCCCCTCATGAGAAAGTTGCAGTCCTCAATGAGGTCTTCCCTCAGTTTCCTCTTCTCCAGGCTGAAGAGACCAAGTCACCTCAGACGCTCCTCATACAGTTTCCCCTCAAGGCTCTTCACCATCTTCGTTGCCCTCCTTTGGATGGTCTCTTGGAGCTTAATATCTTTCTTATATTGCAGTACCCAAAACTGCACACAAGATTCAAGGTGAGGCCACACCAGCGCAGAGCAGAGTGGGACAATCCCCTCCCTTGACAAGCTGGTGATGCTTTACCTGATGCCCCCCAGGACACAGTTGACCCTCCTGGCTGCCAGGGCACTGCTTAATCATATTCAACTTGCCATCGACCAGGACCCCCAGATCCCTTTTCACAGTACGTCTTTCCAGCATCTCATTCCCCAGTCGGTATCTACATCCAGGGTTGCCCCATTCCAGGTGCAGAATCTGGCACATTCCCTTGTTGAACTTCCTATGGTTGGTGATTGCCCTGTCAGTTTTCATTACAGAGACAGTTACTGTTTTGTATAGAGGTTTTGAATTTGTGAATTTTTATCTGGGGAAAAACCAAACCTCCAGGCATGGACCACCTTATTGCTACTGTTTAACAATTTGCAATTACTCTGTTAATGTGCAGTGACAGAATGAATGACCTCTGCCATCAAGGACTGGCTCCTGATGATGTCTCCAGGCATGTTGTTTTTCGTAATAATTTTGTAGAGTATTTCCAGATGCTTTACAAAGTGCATGCAATCCACTGACCACAGGCTGAGTGATTCTTCGCTTACCAAGCCCACTTGTAATTCTTACTTTTTTTATTTTCAACCCTTCTTCAGTTTTAACAATGTTACCCAAGGTTATCCCAGTTAACTACCGGTTAAAAACCATAGACAATGGAGAGTTAAGGAGTGTTACAGGGAGTACAATGCTTGCATTCTAGACTCTACACATTCTATTTTCTTTATAATTTGTTGGAGAAACCTGGGTTCCCAGAAATAGTTTTATCTCTTTCTAAAATTGTCAGGCAAAATTACTTCCTTTGTGGTGTAATTGTAATGAGCGTGCATATCTTTCTTCTCTGGCTTCATTAATATATAGAGAGCCTAAAACTAGACTTGATACTTTGGTGGACTTAAACATGACAGCTGATTTTAAGATCATTTCTCTCAGCAAATCAGCTTAAACTATTTTTGCCAGAGCCAAGGCATAGGCTGAATATCTGATGACAGATTTGCTTACCATTATAACAATATTACTGTATGTGTCATAGGCCTAAAGAATATTTCTGTCAAATTAAAAGTATCCTCTTATGTGAACTTTCCGTATTTATGTCTATTTCCCATTATCTCTCCTATCCTGCTCTGTGACTCAGCCCAGTTAGCTCCTAAGCATAAACAGAATGTATTTCTCACAAATGCTGAGAACACTCAGATGGTTTGATATAAGTGCAAACATTTTTGTTTGATTGATTGTTTAGGGTGTGGGGGGTTTTCTGTTGTGGTTTTCTTTGGTTGGTTTGTTTGTTTTTTGGTTTTGGTGGGTTTTTTTGTTGTGTTTTTTTTGTTGGTGGTGGGTTTTTTTTAGCCAATAATGATGTATTTCCACTTAAAAGCACATATAGTAAATATCAAATCTTTTTTTTTTGGTAGTGCATTAAAAACAGTTTGCAAATTTTGTTTCATTCTAAAAACACTAGTAAAAACATTATTTCTAAGGGAACCTTAATATTGTGCAAATAACTGAGACCACAATTTAGGCCAGTGTTTGGGAGGAGAGATACTTCAGGTTTCACACTCTTTACAGACACCTACAATCTATGAGAAATTATACGCTTAAAAAGAATTAAGTTCCAAATTTATCATGGTTTAAAGCATTTCTCTCTACAGTAAAAAACTTAATTTTAAACAACACTTCATGACAGGGTTGTTTATGGAATGTTTTAGAGATATAGTTTTCTGGATATTCTCCTTATGTTAGGAATGTACAGGGAAAGAAAACTTTTATTTCTATCAAATTATGGTTTATTCATTACACAATTTTTTTTACTGAAATTAAGACAAAGTGTGTTTAATGAGTAATGACTATAAGTACGAGTAGATGACAATGAGTGTGAGCAGAGTGATTTCAGACAGACTAAGGGAGCTCATTTTCACAGTTTCCTGTACGTAACTTTGCTACATAAGGAACTGTGGCTGAGACATGGGCAAACTTTCTGAATCTAAAAATCACAAACCTGCCTTTTTAAGAGCAACAAGATAAACATAAACTAGTTCAGACTGAGTGAGAGGGAGAGTTGGTGAGCTGGTTTTGTGAGGGTTTTATGACAAGCACATCCAAAAGCCCTTGCAGTCTGTTGTGAGGCTGGATGTTTACTGGCCCAGCCACTGATGTTGCTGGCTTATGTCTCCTTCTTACTGGGAATTCAAATCCCACTGCTGGCCATTGTGCTACCCACATGGGTCTGTCTGCTACTGTCTTTCTAGTGTAAACTCTGGGGAAAATATCGATGTCTTTTTGTTGAAACACTAAAAAAGCATCATCAGGAGTCGAAAATCAGTGATAGCAGGCAATCCTGACATTCACATTGTTACCCTGGCTCTCCATTTGGAAGTAAATGAATGAGAGGCAGCAGGGACCTGTGAACTTGGGTGTATGCCACAGCAAACAGTGCTATTGGATTAGATGTATCTACTTTCAGGGTTTTATGAATTTACCACTGAATGTGATCATCTACGAGAATAAAATAAAAGAATCATCAGCATCTAATTCTGGCATACATTACTCTTGTTCTTTTTATCCACCGTTGGGAAAAAAAAAACATTGATCAAATGGCCTCCATCAAAAAGATATGTCAGAAGCTAGATTTTTTCTTTTTGTGTGTATTTGACCTCATTCTCAGCACTCAAACTATGAACCCCCTCAGGTTATGGTAGTTTTCAAAACAAGACAATTTTTGGAATAGATCCCAGGGCATGGCAGTCTATGAGAAACTTTATGAGGCTGTTTGGGAATAAGGAGAATTTGCCTCTGCATTTCATGCCTTGTAAAAGTACTCATTGCGGGTTTCTATTGCTGCTATTTAAAAATTTAGGAGGCTAGACGAGGAATCTTGAAACTACAGTAACAAATGATTAAAATGAAGTTATTCCAGGTAATATTATAATTTTGAAAGTTATTCTTTTTTAATTACACCTCCCAGAGCCAGTGTACTCTTTTATGTGTGTTCACGATTTGGAAGTAGAAACATCTCAATACTGGATTGCTTTTTGTAAACGTGGAGCATGACTTAGTATCAAGTCTTTGACTTGCCCTGCCACCCATTTCTAAACAACTAATTATTACATTGTTGATGTCAAGAAGAATTTACCAGGTACCTCAATGGAACCAAAACAGACTCACAGAAGAGACAATTAAGAATTCTTATACTGCATCACTGAATTCAGACTTGTATTTCAAGTTCCTGTATTTTATTAAACTAAGTCTTCACATAAAAAATTGATCAATACCTGAAAATACTAAAACAGATTTTCCTAAAATATTAATGTTTAATTTATTAATATTTCATTCATCTAGGATATAGTTATTGAATCTAATAGTCATTGTGAAGGCAATAGCAGCTTTCAAAGTCTCTTCTTTAATGATTTTTAGTGTCAAAGCCCCCTAAGAATTATAAATGCATTCAACAGAATGATCCTTGTATTTCACATAGTCAGTAGGCTAGCGTGTTTATGTTGGAAGGGACCTACAACAATTATCTAGAGCCTGCTTCAGGGCTGACCAAAATTAAAACATATTGTTAAGGGCATTATACAAATGCCTCTTAAACACTGACAGGCTTAGGGCATCGATCACCCCTCTAGAAAGACTGTTCCAGTGTTTGGCCACCCTTTGCTGTAAAGAAATGCTTTCAGTCTGAACGTCCTCTGATGCAGCTTTCAACCATTTCCCACGTGTCCTATCACTGGATGTCATGGAGAAGAGCTCAGCACCTCCCTCTCCACTTGCCTTCTCAGGAAGTGGTAGAGAGCAATGAGGGTCACCCTTCAGCCTCCTTTTCTCCAGACTAGACAAACTCAAAGTCCTTTGTTGCTCCTCATAAGAAATTCTTCCTATGAAGAAAGCAGCAATTGATTGCTGAACAAAGATATTGCCTCCAGACTACTCTGATGCTCCTGGTTGGCATATTATCTTCCTCAATATAACATTTATGAAGATCTATTAGCATATAATAAGCCAACCAGCAGCTAGGGTAAATTTTGTCCCTTTTGTCTTAAAATTGAGATAATTTCTGTAGGGCATTTAGTCTGTGAGATGCAGCAAGAAAAAAGCATAAGTTACCACCGCAGACAGTCTTGTTATCTCTTTTCAAAGGACAACATCCTGGAGAGTTTCATGAGCTAGCTCAGCTCCTCTTAACAACTAGAAGGTTTCATTAGTGCTCATAATCTCAGAGCTTTGATGTGTAAAGGCCTTCTAATTGCCATCCTAAGTGTACCAGTCACTAGCAGAGTCCTGTCTGATGCTAGTCACAGATGTGTTAAACCACTCTACTGCAACAAAGATAGAACTATATGTTGTCCCCAGCTATTACAGTACTACTAACATTAATGTCAGTAAATTAATTCACATGCATCTCTGTTGAAATCAGCTGTTTTATTACTGTGTAAGTATGTAACTTATAATATACCCCAATTTACTTTTGTCATTGTGAGTTTTCCAAGATATGCCAAGAAGAAAGGATTCTTTTTTTTTTCTTTCTCTATTTTGTCAAGTTTTGTCATAATCTAGTGTTATTTTTATCCTTAAAAAAATTCAGGGCTATACAATAGTTAATTTAGGATTCAAAGTAAGACAACAGAAAGCAAAAAAGCTGAAATGGGAACAACTCTAAACACTAGAAATGAAGAATTAAGCTTTATTTTCAAAACACTTTAGAGCTGTACAACTCAAAGAAAGTTTACTCTCAAAGTGCATAATTTTCCTCATAAGAGTATTTATAAACTTTTGGAAGTTTCTTTTATGGAAGTCCCCTCTGATTCTTTATATTTTTATGCCTCCTTACTCCTCACAGGAGCTCTTCCCTTCCAAGTCAAGTTTGGTCACCATTATGTTCAGCACAATTTCTCACAGGTGTTTTCAAAGAAACTCGAGATATTTAATTCTATGTTCATACACTATCATCAGTGTTTTAACGTCCACTAATCAGGGATAAGCACCGTATGTGTCCAGTGAATACAGGCACTGAAAATGCAGTTTGGAATTTAATTTTGAAAAATTTAAATATTTGACCTTTAAGTGTGGTCCCTCTGAGACTTTTTGCACAATAAAGTAAAAAGCTTACAGAAAGAAACTAGAAAAGTGTCATGGTTTTAGAATCATAGAACCATAGAATCATGTTAAGGGTTTAGCCCTTTGCCCCCATTCTCCACCAAAAAATGATGTCAACAGTTTAGCCCTGTGATTTTTGCATGGTTTTTATCTACCCATAAATTTTGCTAACAGGTAAGAAAAGTTCACACAGACAAAACAGATCTCCTTGACATAGGGATTAATATCAAAATTTATTGCTACGCAATAAGAACTAAGGGAATACTTGTATACACAACAACTCTAACTAGTTTTCTTGTAATAACAAACTTATATGTTTCCAAATACCACCCCTCCTTCTTTTCTTCAAAAGCAGTCCGGAGGAAGAAGGAGAAGGAAAAAAAAGTCTTTAAGGTAACAGTTCCAAATCACTGCAGCTCAAAAATCTCTCTCCATCGGAATGCAGGGCAGTCTGACTCCCACTTCCAGCTGCTTGTCTATGACTACCGAGGGTTTACCATGGGCTTTTGGGGAACACTCGTATCACCATGTTGTCACCACAGAGTATAGGGCTCCGTGGGAGTTCCTTCCACGAGGAGTTTTGGGGATTTCCTAAGAGTCACCACCCCTCCCTGGGTCACAGGGGTTCTGGGTTTCTTTCTTGGCTCAGTCCATACCCAAGAACACTCTCTGGTGCTATGCTCTGCTGCTCCAAGTAGCTTCTTTTATCGTTTTTTTGAATTCTTCTGACTTGTTGCTTTTGACCAGATGCCCAATCTTGGCTTTTGGCCGCTGTTAGCCACTCCAACTTGTCACCGCTCCCCCACTTGCAGTGAAAGGGGTCATCCTGCCATCACACCCGGTCCAAAATTGCACTGGGCCCCCGGTATAGGGCATGTAGTGTAGGGCTCAGCTTTTGGAAGAAGTCCCAACGTCGTGAGGGGGCTTGGCCCCTCAAAAGAGAGTTCACTGGCTTTTCCACCATTCCGTGGCTGCAATTCTTCTGCAGCTTGTTGCATGAAGCTTCCAGGTGATTCAGTCTTGGCCTCAAACCCTTCCTGCCCTCCCCGGGCCGGGCCAGGCCAGGCCCTGGGGAGGAGGGCGGGGGGCAGCCCACATGAAGGTTTCTTGATTCCAAATAATCTTCCACAGGTGGTAGGGGTTTTAGTTTTTAAGTCTTTTCCCCTGCTGGAGGGGGAGAGGGGTCCCCCCCGGTCTCTCCTCCCCCCTCCTGCTACACTGACCTTGGAGGCTACATTGCCATCTCTTGTTCTCCTCTGCTCTCCTCCAGGCTGGAATTTCTTCTGCGCAACACCTCTTCTTTTCTGGTCTGTTAAATATGTCATTCATAGAGATGTCAATAAAGTCTCTGATTGGCTACTTAGCTGGAATTTCACCTGGAGTTACCCATTTTCTACCCCAATACTGGGGGGTGGGCTAAACCACGACAAATCATTAAGGCTAGAAAAGACCTCCAAGATCATCAAGTCCAACCTTCGATGAAAAACCACCATGTCAACGAAACCATAGCACAAAGAGCCACATCCAGTCATTTCTTGAAAAATTCCGAGAGATGGTGACTGCTCTACTGCTCTTGGCAGCCCACTGAAATGCCTGACAACCCTTTCAGTGAAGAAACTCTTCCTGATGTACAGTCTGAACCTCTCCTGGTGTAGTTTGAGGTGATTTCCTCTTGTCCAGTCACCAGTTGCCTGGGAGAAGAGGTCAATCCCCTCCCTGCTAAGATTTTGCTCTCCTTTTGAAGTTTTACAGTCATATATGGTTAATCTATTTTTAAGACAACTACAATCGCACATAAGTGATCTGAATTCCTTCCCAGCATCAGTGATATAAAGACTCAGCTGACTGAAAGGTTAGTATGGGGTGGCAGACATTGTGGACTGTGAGTTACGACTGTTTACAACAGGTTTGGTTTGGATTATTTGAATCAGTAGAGCACGAAAATGTTTACGAAACCAACATCAAGTACAGTGCTAACATTTTAAAGCTGTTTATGTTTTCTCCATCTTCTTTTTGGGTCTTTTTTATTAAGAGTTTGGTTTTATATTTTTCTAGGGGCTTCCATGTGCGCTTGTAATACAGACTTTACAAAATGTTTTTGAAACCAGTTACAACATTTTTATATGTTTCTGTATTTCCCAATAGTCTTCACATTATGAAAGAACTGCTATCAAAGTAAAACATTGTAGCTTGTTTAGTATCTCCTGTATATTTTATGCTGAAGCAAATTCTATTCATTTTATAAGCTAAGAAACTCTTTGCAAAGGGAACCATATTTTTTTATTTACTTGCTTGTGTGAGTTCCCAACCATGCCAGTTAGTAACTGGATCTGTGCCATTTTTATCACCCCCATCTGACAAACCCAAGAAAATAAAACAATCAAAAACTCGTGAGTTTTCTGCCATTCACATGAGGGAACCTATTTGTTAGAAGCATCCTGCTGGGTTCTGCTGGGACTGCCCAGGATAGAATTATCACACTGTAACGTGTTGACCTTGACTGGATGCCAGGTGCCCATCAAGTCACTATCACTCCCACTTCTCAGCTGAACAGGGGAAAGAAAATAAGATGGAAAACAAGTCGTAGGTTGAGATAAGGCAGTTTACTAAAGCAAAAGTGAAAGGTTGCATGTGCACAAGGAAAGACAAAAAAAAAAAAAAAATTTCTTCTCTACTTCCCATCAGCAAGAAATGTCTGTCCACGTTCTTGGAAACGGGGCTTCAGCATGCGGAGGGGTTGCTCTGGAAGACAAACATTGTAAATAACAAATCCCCCCCTTCCTTGTCCTTTTCTTAGCTTTTATATCCAAGCAGATATCATATGGTATGGAACATCCCTTTGGTCATTTTGGGTCGGCTGTCCTAGTTGTGTCACCTCCCAAGATCTTGCCCACCCACAGCCTATTGATGGGGAGCAGAATGCTGGACAGTGCTGATGCTGTACCAGCACTGCTCAGAAGTAGACAAAGCATAGAACACTGATGTGTTATCAACACCTTTCTATCTACCAGTGCAAAGCACAGCACTGTGTGGGTTTCTGTGGGGAAAATGAACTGAATCTCAGCCAGACACAATACACACAGATCCTGACAAAGATTCAGAGGAACAGCCTTTATTAGTGCTTCTACAATGTGTTCCTCTCACAAGCATCAGTGAATTTTTTCCAAGTTTTTACTTACTGCTGCAGTAATAATTGACATAAATGTTACTCTCAGTCTAAAAATTTTCTGTTCCTACTATTTCACTTCCTCTAGTGAAAAAAAGAAAAGAAAACTGATATTAGTGTCTGGAAAAGATACAGTTTCAAACTTACTGCTATTCAAAGTATGCATATTACCTTAGTCCATCATGAAAAGAGTGCCAATAGACTATATATCCTTTCCCCTCTACCTTCTTTTCCTTTTTTTTGTCTTTTTTTTTTTTTTTCTGTCTCTCTTGTTCTTAGTCTGAGGGTGGCATGTAGGAATTAAGGTATAGAATACCTATAAACTCCTTTGTGCCAATACTTGTTCTAGCTTAACTGAGGAAAATAAATAATTCACCTGCAGCAAATCAATTCATTATATCTGGGGCTTAGAATGATTCATCTCCTTACTAGCTGTTCGTCAAAAGTGCCTTTTCATGTTCACACAAGCAAGTTTTTCCCTCTTGTGGTATAGACTTGAGCACTAAAAGTCCTTCTGACAGGTCAGACCCTGGAATTATACTTTTCTGTATTCAGAAAAAGAGATTCCAGAGATGAGTGGAATATTACATGTGTCTCAAAGAAAGAAAGGAAAGGAATGAGCATATTAATCAGCACAATTCCAAACAAACCTGATATATTTTTGGTTTTGAGAGAGGAAAAACAGAAATTTAAGTTTTTCTTCCACTACAGTTTATTCTGATCCCATTTCAGTGCATCAGGGAACATTGCTGCCAAGCAACAAACAAGTCTGACTTTTCTAAATGTGAGTGACAGGCATTCTGAAAACTGTATATTCAGACTATATGCCTGATACTGTAAGTCAAGCCATTCCTTTTATTATCCACAACAACATAATAGTATTTCTGTGGGAAAACCTCGATTTTTATTTCTTTGATACAGTTAAAAAACATATGCAACAGCAATTGTTACATTTGGGATATGAAACCATGAAAATATTAACTACCACATAGCAAGAGGAGAAAAGGCAAACCCAAATTTCCACAAGATTTACTCTCATTATTATTCTTCTCTCAGTGTTATTGTAACTTTAATTCTTCTTTTCCAAAAGGTTAAAAAGGAGAAATATTTTCACTTTGGCATTTGTTTTCTAGCACATTTAGGAGTCTGACTTTGTTTTTTATGTTTCTTTATAGACCAAGTTTCTGAACTACCAAGCTGGTTTGCATATCATAGAATATGTTGAGTTGGAAGGGACCCACAAGGATCATAGAGTCCAACTCTTAGCCCTGCACAGAACCATCCTCAGCAGCCACATCATGTGCCTGAGAGTGTTGTCCAAATGCTTCTTGAACTCACTCAGGCTGGGTGTTGTGATCACTTCCCTGGGGAGAATGTTCTAGTGGCCAAACACCCTCCGGGTTAACAATCTTTTTGTAATATCCAACCTAAATCTCCCCTTACACAACTGCAGGTCGTTCCCTCAGTTCCTGTCACTGGTCACCACAGAGAACAGATCAGTACCTGCCCCTCCTCTTCCCCTCACGAGGAAGTTGCAACTGCAGTGGGATCTCCTCTCAGTCTCCTCTTCTCCAGGCTGAAGAGACCAAGTGAGCTCAGCCGCTCCTCATACGGCTTCCCCTCAAGGCCCTTCACCATCTGCGTTGCCCTCCTTTGGACACTCTATAATAGCTTAAGGTCTTTCTTATGTTGTGGTGACCAAAACTGCACACAATATTCAAAGTGAGGCTGCCCCAGTGCAGAACAGAGTGGGATATCAGAGAATGCCAAATGTTACTGACTAAACAGGTGTGACGGAAATTGTTCTTAACGCAAGGTGACACCTCATTACATCATACAAGCTACCATGAAACATTACAGAGGGGATTTTAACTCTTGGCCATTTAAATTAGCTGGGGCATTCATTTAATTGGATATTTGACGAAGATTAAAATGCTATTATCTTTCTTGTGTAATGATAGGACATATGTCGAGTGAGGAACTATATCAGCAGAGCTCTTTGTAGCCACCCATTCCAACTTAAACCACAGAAGCCTTCCTGGTAACAAGTCTGTCTAAAGCACTGTGGGGAAAGCAATGGTACAACTTCTGCAATGGAGACTCGTCTGTCTTTAGTCAGAGGAACCTTGTCAGGCTCACCTTAACTACCTGCAAAATAGGCTGACATATGGAGCAGGCCTGTTAAACAAGAGCGTTTGAGCAAATGAGCAATGAAGAAAAGGATGGAAAAGACTGGCTAAAAGCCAGATTATATTATTAATTTACCTGTTTTAGAAGACTAATGTCATAACTATAAATCACCGAGGAACTGTGGCATTTACACTGAAATTGTCTTGAATTACTGTTTTCTTCTTGGAATTTATTCTGAATTTCTTTCTAACTCTTCCTTAACAGTAAAATTATCTTCATTTCCAAGCCTGGAACAAAAACCTTGTAAAAGATATGATTCTTAGGGGAACTCATATAAACTCATTTGTTTTTCCATGTTAATGAGTAGGCTTCTGTTCTTTTTATGATTTCAGAAAATCACTTCTGTAATCAAAAACAGTGCCTTATGCCATCAACAACCCATGGCAGAAAGTTACTTTTTATTGTCCTGCATTTGCAGAAAAGAAAACAGGATCTTGAAGATTGAATCAATTCTCACGGAGATGCCATAATTAATTACACTTGCTGATTAAAACTTTGGAGGCAGTTTTGTCATCCAGCATTTGCACATGAGCTAAACCTTAATTAAAAACTTTGCTGAATTAGTGTATATCAATGGCACAACATGAGAATATTTAAACAGAGTAGAGAATTTAATGTTCTCAGAAATTCAGAGTTTTTACCCAGAAGATCTGACAAATCTCAAGAAGGGCAGGAAGCTCAGTTGGCCACTGTCTAAAGCCGGTGAACAAATTCCTTTTGACTTCATTGACTGCTGCAGAAAGCTGAAGGGTGAGTACCACAGCTTTTGATTTTGATGACTTAACAAACAAATCAGTCATCAAGAAATATGCTTGTAAGTGATTCCGTTCCTGGAAGCTACTGGTATATATTTTCCGAGGATAAGTAATAGATGAGGATGTAACAGTTTAATATACTTCAAGTAAAAAGTCCATATTTCACAGTTTTTTTCATCAGCTCATTGATATTTATAACTATAATACCAAAAAACCTTTAAGGTAATTCTCATGCAGTCGTATATGGTTCATAGTATCTGAAATGTGGGTTTACAGGAAGTGACAGATCATTAAACCAAACCTATCTCTAGGCATGACCTCATGGACAGTCACAGTAATTTCTCAAGACTTCTGACTTCTCATCAGAATGTCCCTTCTGCTTGTACACTTGATTGCATCTAATAAATGACATGATAAAACAGCGTGAAAATTACTTGTCCTTGCAAACTTAATCCACCAGTATGAGGTAACACATGCTGAAAATGACAATTTCTTTTGAAGTAAACTCTACAAATATGTTGATAAAAAGGAACATTTTTGTGACTTTCGTTGTTTAAGAGTAAGTAAATCTACAGCTGCTCTTTGTAGTTGCTTTGAATATTCCATTACTCAGCAACTTGAACTAGAACTGATGAGGACTTCCAATATCCAAGAGTCAGGAAGCTGCCCGATACCACGACTTAGAATTCACAAAGAACATATCATATCCACCACTTTCACAACAACTGTTTTCCCAATTGCCCGATAAATTCCCTCAAATCCCTCCCCACCAGAAAAAAAACCAGGTCTCTCAAATGAAATAATTGCACTTTAAAGATATCATTGAGGTTTGTGTGGGATTAGGCATATGGGATCAGAAGTCAGTGCAGCTTCAGTGTCTGCAGATGAAAATTTCAAAGATTTCCAGAGGACTTGGCATTATAAATTCCAGTTAACAACCTTGAATACCATAGATACTAATCAAAATTTTATCCTAATATTCCTTTGATGAACTGCATATATCTGAACTTACCACCTTTGTGCCCTCTAGGAAGAAAATTGTTTGAACTTGCAACCCATCTCATCACATCAGTTCTGAAAGAGGACTTCAGAATTTGCCCTAGGAACATCTATCCATAGACTAACTAATGAGCATGTGGTTTGATCTGTCCAGGTATAAAGATCTATGATGCTGATAGCTAAATTTAGGAGCAAATACCCCCTTAAGAGTCCATACAATTATATGGCAAAGGCAGTTGGAAAACTGTTTTGCCAACAGAAAGAAGATGAATTCATGAAATAAACTTTTTTTAAAAAGTAGATAAAAGTAGACTTAACCCTATAGTCTAGTAACCATTTCTGCGAGACCCGGGATAAGATATCTTACCAGAGATTCTTCCGCATGATAAACAAGCTGGACAGTTGGATTCAATGATCTTAAAGGTCTTTTCCAACCAAAATGATTCTATGAATCTATGAAATAAATAAATAAATAAATAAAAATCTTTTCACTGATTGAAACTTACATATGAATGGGTGTATCTAGAAAAAGTGGCAAGTTGGAGTTTGGAAGCTCATTGGGTGGGGAAACTTGACAGTGTCTTTGAGTAGCCTACTTTATACATTTTGCAGGACAGCTCTGGTAAATAAAATATTTTTATTTCATGTTCCAGGATACAAATAAAACAAACCTGTGCAACTGAAACTATTAAACTCTTCGTGCAGTACCTTTTTCTACAACATGCTTCACTGAGATCAATATACATGGCTTACATTCAATGAAAAGAATACTATCCTGAGATACCAGAAAAGCAGTATTCCTGTCATATACCTTACTCAAATCAAAAGGAAGTTCTGTGGAAATGGAGACTTACCTGGCTTAGAGACATACCACAACATACATCGTGCTGAACAGTCAGATCCAGCTGTCATACTTCCTATAGATGCTCAGCTGCCCTTTCTTCACCATGCACGTGGAAACCCCATGAGTTTGGCAGAATTTTTAGGCACTTGATAGAGAAATTCAAAGACATTTCAAAGAATTTCAAAGACCATCAAGAGTAACTCACATGCCATGGTCACTGTGTTTTCAGCAGTAAACAAAAGGAGATACATTGTTTTATAGAGATGGACATTGCTTTATAGAGATGATAACAGTTTTCAGTAATTTTACTTTCTAACCTGAAAACATACGACCACTCAATTACAAATACTGCAGTTCCTTCTCTGTCCTTGTTAGGATAACGTGAAAGCTTATTTATGTATTTGTGTATTTTTATATACATGAATCATCTATTAATCCAGCCACAGAATGATTGGATAATTTGGAAAGCATTACATGACATATGAAGAGCTTTCAGAATGCAGAAACAGTGTTGCTTAAGGGCACTCAAGGGATTTCTGTTTTTTTCTGAGTCCTGATATATGCTGTTTTTGTAGGTGGGAGTCAATGTCTTTGATCTGAGAATATATGCTAAGAAATTCACTGCCTGATGAGATGGGATGTTTGGTAATCAAGACCACAAAATTTAATATTTTCAAAAAGAATATACTTGCAAATTCTCAACAGCTCCCTTGGATCTTTCTTCCTGAAATTTGAACAACATATGTATATGCTGTTTGTGTTGCTGGTGTCTTCCTTTATGCAGCTACTTTGCAACACAAAGGCACTACCAGTCTTCAGAAGCAAGACACAATAAAAGCTCTAATTACCTAATACTTTCTGACAAATATTTGGCATTCTCACACTTTCTATGAGAAGTATTTGTGTGCTCCTAAGTCAGTGAATCCATAGGAACAAGGCAATAGCAATTTCTGTTGGAAGGAGGAGCAAAAGAGGAAGAGTTTATGAGTTGTTTTGATATTTATTTGTATGAACGTGCATTGTCCACAGAAGCGAAGAAGACTGAGAAACAACTTTTGTCTAACTTCTCATGTAAGTTCCTTCCAAAGAGGTTACTTTCTTTTCCATGCAAATTGATAAAACTGCATGGAGTTTCATATATATTTTAGTTAAAAACACACACATGAAGCTTAGTTTGGAATCAATTGCAGATGCAAACTCAATATTTGTGAGTATCTGCCTCAAAATAAAACTCATTACTGGCCAAAAGTTAAAGCAATTATTTGCTGCAGTTTCAGCAGGCACATGGATGCAGGAAGTCACCACTGTGCCTCTGTAGAGCATTCTGTTATAAAGAGCCTTACACTTCACAGAATGAGTCATTTTGCTTCACTTCTGTGCAGCCTGAGACCCTTTTAGTTGCAGTGTCTCCAACAGTTGTCTGCTTTCTCTTTTTTATTTCAGCTAATAAACATTTTCTGTACACAGTTCTTGAGTTCCTCACAGCTCAATCCCTCATGTACTTACATCTATTACTGTACCTGGATGGGACGTCTCTGGAAAGCCAAGGAACCTGCACTGTTTTCATCAGGCTTTGAGCGGCATTACTGCTCCTTTCTCTCATCTAAATCCCCCAGTCCAGTAATCATACCTGTTATGCCAGTTTTTAGCATCAGAGGAAGAGAGACATGCCAATAACCATTAGTGTTATATAATTAAAGTATATATATACAACTATAGATAATATTTTTGTTTCAGTCAAAAAATGACTTTATTTTATGGATTTTTCAGATTGTTTAGTTGCAAAATGGGTACATTTCATTTTGCAATATGGTTTTCTTTCCTATTTTCATATAATTAAATTTACATTTCTTCTTTTTTTTTGAAAATAGAACTGTTTCCTGAGGAAGGGAAATGTTTCTTTTACTCTTTTAAAGAAATGTGTTGAAAAATTATTAAGTGTACATATTCTTGCTATTTTGCTGTGTCGAAAAGATTAAGATATTTGAGACCTAATACTGTAAGATATTCCTGAATAATGAAAGGATACTGCAGGTGAACTCAAGTAGTTAATTTTAAGTATATTGTGCATTCTAATGTTTTTGTTTTGCAGTATGAAAACCAGAAAGGGAGCAAAGTAATCTGATAGAAAAAAACAACAGTAATAGCTTACATGTCAGTAAACACTTAAACAACAATTGGGGGCCTTTTTGATACAAATCATACTATCAAATTAGTTTTCCGAGAAGAAACTGAATCCTTTTTTGAATTATGTGCTTCTCTTCAAAAATAGCATTTTAATAAAACACATTTATGCAATGTTATGTCTCACTTTTTCATCTGATTAGAAACAAAGAAATTGTCTTTCAGGCTCATATTTCACTGGCCTGCATCTTGATATCCATAACCATCATTTTTATTCAAAGCCTCTGGAAAATAGAGAGAAGTTTCATATTTGCACATTTGTTCTCGTACAAGATAGAAGTCAAAAAGTCATCAAGTTTGATGATATTCTGTTATGATCTGTCTCTGAGGCAGGGTAACTGAGTTTCTTGTTAATAGATCTCTTGGGGTGAATTAGAGTGAAATTAACTGCATGACCAGTGTATATATGAGGCATGTTTGTTAAAAACACTTTAATTGCATCAGAAAGGAAGTATACAGCTGTTTTGGTTCTTTTCTATGAAAATATAAAAATACTATCAAGAAGAAAATATATGAGGCAAGGAAAGAAAGAGAAGGAAAGGACAAAAGTAGATAGTGGAAAGATATCACCACCTGTGGATCCAGTGATGACACTTGATCATTGCAATTTCAATGACCATGATCAGAGTGATGGTCGTAGTTTCTACCCATTGGGGGTCGGGACCTGCGCAACAAAGAGTTCTATGAGTTGTGTATGTTCAGGCTTACATGGAAATGCCCTGGGGAAGGGTTTTATGCTGTCTGATGCAACACTCTGGAAACCAGTCACAGGGTGCTTTGGGGATCTTTGATGGTTTGTGGTCCCTTCTACATGACCAGTTTGGCCCTGCTTTTTGTGACTGCGTAGCTGTGCCTTATCAGAAGTGAGGAAATTGGCACGATAAAAAGCGTTACCCCACCGCTGCAGGATCTGTTTCGTATCAGCATTTTCCTTTATCTGACTAGAAAACACTTTGTTTAAGACATCAGTCCCAGGTTAACAAGGTCACAATATGTCACAGGTGTTAAGGGCTTAACACAACCAGCTTTTTTAAGTAAAATTTGGTCTATCGCATCTTCCTACTTGAGCCTTGAGCATCTGACTCTTGGTATTTCAATGGAGCTAGGGCTAATAAATGTGTCATTTATTGGATGGGAACAGGAACAAAATTATTATTGCTAAGTGAGGTAACTGAAGGAGGGAACAGGAATATTATTTGGGTTACTTTTATGCAGACCATAAGCAGAAGAAGGACTGAAAAATCTATCCATTCTATATGAGGATTGCAGGACATGAAAATAGACTTGATGAGAGGTGTTTGTTGTTAGTTTGTCGTTTTTCTCCTGTATCCTCTGTTACTAACCCTAGGTTATTTATAAAGATGCTTTGCAGAACTTGAATAATTCTCTGGGGGCCATGCAACTGCTAAATATTGCATACAATGATAGTAAGGTGGCTTTCCAAGAGGCTTGGGAGTATCAGTGACAGCTGGTACTGAGCAGGTTTGCAATCAGTCTTCAGAATGGCTTACAGAAAGGCTCCTGGGGCATCTCGGGGTACTGCAGAGGCCACAGACTGAATGCAGCTTGAGCTGACTAGAATCCACTCCACAGAAATGGTAAAAAACAAGAGTTTCTACTTTGGAGTGAAACCTTTGCACTTTGTGCCTAGTGCAAGTTCTGAAATCTTATGTCTAAAATTGTATTTTTATCAACACTGACAAAAATTGCAGAGGATTCCAGGTTAATCTGTCTACTAGGTCTAAGGTGGTAACCTAATGGGTACAAAAATAAAGGATGGTAATATCAAGAAGAGGTAAAAGGGTACTATTAAATCAGAGCATTTTTGCAGGACATATGACCTTGGCTGTATGGGTATTTTTCAAAACAAAATAAAAAACCCCACACCCATATTTAAGTTATTCTTTATATTCACTGAATCTTTAAATTACATTCTGCTTTTCTGCATACTTTCAATTTAATCTAGGGAATGATCAGATTTGTGCTGTGAAAAATACTTTAACCAGACAAAACACATTTCTTTTCCTTGGTGGATGCAGGAATTTAACTATGGATATATTATAGAATAGTGGCTAAATTCATTCACCTACAAACTCATCTGTATTTCTCACTTGAGGAGACATTTTTTTGACAGCTGTCTGTTCTAGTGCTTGTAAGTACAATCATTTAATTAAAGTTTATGCCATAGGTCTATTAACAACATCATAGCAAATACTAGGAATCTTGCCCAAACAAGTAGTGCAAGTCAAAGTGTAAGCTATTTTGGCATTTAAACAAATAGACACACAAACAAACAAACAACCTATCAAGACGGTTTTTCAAAACCCTTAGGTGTGTGCATAAGTTTGAATACATAGTAGCTTAAAGATCGTGTGATTGCATATGTCATTCATGCTAATTGATAGTGTAAAATTAATCGTTTCAGGTTTTTTTAGTCCTTTCCACTGATTTTACAGTAGGCTAGACAGGATAAAAAAAGCGTAGTAATTGAGCAGATTAGGTGTGCAGACATTCCTCATTTTATTGGACTGACATAGAACCACAGAATGCTTTGGGTTGAAAGAGACCTTAAGGATCATGTAGTTACACACACAAATACACACCTTCCATGGACAGAGACACATTCCACTAGACCAGGTTGCTCAAAGCCTCAACCAGCCTGACCTAGAACAATTCCAGGGATAAGGTCTCCCCTAAGCCTCCCTTTCTCCAAGCTAAAAAACTCCATCTCTGTCATCCTCTCCTCATAGGACTTGTGCTCCAGACCCTTTCTACTTCCTTCTCTTGACATACTCCAGCACCCCAATGTCTTTCTTGTAGTGAGGGGCCCAGAACACAACTTGAGATGCAGCCTCACCAGTGCCGAATACAGGGGGACAATCTCTTTCCTACTTCCCACTGGCCACACTATTACTAATACAAACCAGGATGCCACTGGCCTTCTTGGCCACCTGGGCACACTGCTGGCTCATGTTCATCTGGCTGTTGATCAGCACCCCCACATCCTTTCCTACCAGGCAGCTTTCCATCCACTCTTCCCCCAGCCTGTAGCTCTGCATGGGGTTGTTGTGATGCAAATGCAGGATCCAGCACTTCACCTCATACAATTGGCCTTGGCCCATTGAGTCCAGATCCCTCTGCAGAACCTTCCTACTCTCCAGCAGATCAACGCTCACGCCCAACTTACTGTCATCTGTGAGCTGACTGAGAGCGTACTCAACCCCCTCATCCAGAACACTGAAGATATTGAACAGAACCAGTCCCAATACTGAGCCCTGGGGAATTCCTCTGGTGACTGGCTGCCAGTAGGATGTAACTCCATTCCCCATCACACTTGGGGCCCGCTCTTCCAGCCAGTTTTTCACTCAGCAAAGAGTGCACCTGTCCAAGATATGAGCAACAAGTTTCTCCAGGAGAATGTGTGTATAACATTGTCAAAGGCTTTACTGGAGTCCAGGTAGACAATATCCACAGTCTCTCCCTCATCCACTAAGTGGGTCACTTTGTCATACATAGGAGATGAGTCTGGTCAAGCGGGAACTTCTTTTCATAAACCCATGCTGGCTGGAACTGATCCCCTGGTTGTCCTGTACATTCCGCATGATGGCACACAAGATGATCTTCTCCATAATCTTCCCCTGCAGCATTTGCAATGACATTTTTATGAGGTTGTTAACAATTTATTTCAAAATAGAAAATGATTGCTTACTAGTAACTGAAATAATTTATGATTCACAGAGAAATAGTTAATAATTCAGACTCTCTGTTTGCTTTTAAAGGTTTTCCCCTTACGTATGATTATAATGGTTTGATCACACACAGGGGCATAGTTGTGAAATTTTTTATCTGAGATATAACTATTACAAAATAAGAAAGTCTATTCTGCCTTTTTTTTTTTAATCTTGAATTTGGTTTGCTCCTCTAGTATTCCAATTTCACCCCAGTCTAGTTTGATTGATTTCAAGGGTTAAAATTCTCTGAAAGAAGAATCAAGACTACTACTTTTCTGCTGCAACCTCAATTGGCCTGCAAGCCGTGTCCAGCTTTCTGTACATTGATAAGAGATGCACCCCAACAGGAATGGATATCAGAGTAATGAAGTTGGTGCCAAGAGCCCAGCATTGACACTGTATGCATTTCAGAAGGTTTTACTCCAGTTCGCCTTGAATGACCCCATGGTCCTGCTTACAATTTCCTATTGAACATTTTAAATTATACTTTAAATAGTCATGGTTAAGTCTGTCTCCCATCAGTGTTTGCCTCAGCAGAGTTTTGAGCCTGTTGGTGGCTGATTTCATGACCTTGATGCAAGGAAATAGTAGAAAACTTTTATGTAGAACATAAAGGTAACAGATGCTGTCCTGACACGCCACTGCCATAGCGAAAGACCCATGTCTCCTTCTTTAGCTGCTATGTCATGCTCCCCAGCGGGAATGAGAAAGCAGATTAATGCCACCCTCCTGGTGACTGCAAGCATGTGTCAAATGGCTCAGTGAGTAGGTACTGTGGTGGTGAGGGCAACTATAAATGGACTGATCATCATTGTTACATTTAACTACATCAGCACACCTACCTCTGTAACATTTGGACTGTATTCCAAGTGTTCAGAAAGAAGCTGTTAATTAAACCAATAAATGAGAATTTGAATGACTAATTAATTCACCTAATACTTCCAAGTATTAATAGTGTATTCTTCAATATTCTCCTAGTTAAAAGCTAGTGTCCTCGTAATGAGTAACATATCAGCTGGAGAACATTATTAATCTCAAATGAAATAATGACTAACATGACAGACAACATATTTTATCCTATGTAAGAATGAATTCACTTCAATAGGTATTTATTTTTCTGTATTGGGATTCACATGTATTGGCTGTCCAGTTGCATGTTCTCATCCAAAACACAGTACAGCGTCGATATGTTCTACAGGAGAAAGAGGAGGAGCTGAAGGCAAAAAGGATGTTATTGACAGATCGATGCCATAGCCTATTTTACTGCAAGAACACCATGAGTCATTTACCTGAAAAAGTCAATCAAGTAATCTAAGAAGTAGATTCTCTCAAGTAGATTCTCTCAAGCAAGAGGCTTGTTCTTAAATCTCCTCTAGCACTTTTCCTGGTTCCTACGTGGAAAAAAACTTGTCTCTAATAGAGGGCCAAAAAAAGAAAGTACACAAAAAAAGGTATAAATCCCTTCTGCCTATATTATTCACCACACTGAGGGAACGGCGGCCTCTTAGAGCTATTGCTGTTCACAAGGTGGCTTTAGAAGTTTAGAAATTTTTAAGAGAAAATGCTGGCTAAAAATCTTTTCTTTTGTTTGTTTGTTGGTTGGTTTGGTTGGTTGGTTGGTTTTGTTGAGTTTTTGTAGTTTTGTTTGTTTGTTTGTTTTGGTTTTTTTTTTTCTTAGTTTTACCAGCCCTATACCCTTCTCCCCCAACACCCCCCTTCCCACCCAATTTGGTTTTTTGGCTTTTTCAACTTTATAGAGTGTTTTTCAGAGTAATTTGTATCTGTCAGGACAATGCCTTGGGGTCTGTGAAATGTAAAGTAGGTATTTCAGTTTACATTGGCGGTGAAGAGCAAAATTCTGTATGCCAAAATTAGAAAGTAAAGCTGAAGAATGGAAATGTGCCCTCTTTCATTATCTCCTTCCTCTTACCTGTCCTTTCCCTCCCTTGCCCTACCTTTCCATATGTTCCAGCTATTGCAGTCACTGCAGGGCAGGGTTTTTTCCAGTTTGTGAGAAAACCTTAACAAATAGGCTACAGTGACACAAATTCATACATTATATAATTTACATTTTCAAGCATGGCAATCAGTAGTTTTCTGCCATTCATAGTAACAAATTGAGAATATGACTATTATATAAAGAAAATCACTTTTATTTGCATCCATTCCCCACCTCTACAAATTACACCTTTTTGATTGTCTGTGTATTTTCTGTTTATTTCTTTCAGAGACTGAACTCTCAGGTGGCAAGATTACATGAATGTTGTCCCTTGCCAGCAAATTTTAGATTCTCAAATAAAACATTAAAGGCTTAAATATATGCATTCAATAAAACATCTGGGAAAGTAACCTGGTTTTGGCGAGGGTAGAGTTAGTTTTCTTCCTAGAACTGGTACAGTGTTGTTTTGGATTTAGGATGAGGATAAAGTTAGTAATACACTTATGTTTCCATTGTTGCTGAGCAGGGGTTACCATAAGTCAAGGACTTTCTAGCTTCTTGAGCTGCCAGTGAAGAGTCTGGGGATGCTCAAGAGGCTGGGGAGGGACACAGCCAGGACAACTGCATCCAACTAACTAAAGAGATATTCCATACCATAAACCACCATGTTCAGTATATAAATTGGGGGGAAAGCTGCCTGGGGGTCCACTGTTTGGGAACAGATTGAGCATCAGTCAGTTGGTGGTGAACAATTGCTTTTAATTTGCATCAGTCGTTTTCCTTGGATTTTATTTCTCTCTCTTTTTGTTATTTTTCTTTTCATGATTATTATTGGGTTTTTTATTATTACTCTTATTATTATTAAACTGTTCAATGTCAACCCATTGGTTTTCTCACTTTTACTGTTCGATTCCCTCCCCCATCCCACCGGGGAGGAGTGGATGAGGGCTGAGTTGCCAGCTGGAATCAAACCATGACAGAAAGGTGGGTACCAAAGGATTGTTGAGATTTCTGGCTGGAGTAAATTTGCACCAAACAGAGAATTTAGGTATGTCCTAGTTAGAAGAGCTGGGACTAGTTCATCACTGCATGGGTGTAACCCAAACTGTATATTCTACACCCTCTATGCCATTTCCCAGAAGTTTAACAATAGACCATCTGCAGCAGCTGCCCAGAGCACACCCCACCCCTCAGGCTCTGTGCTGGGTGTTAAGAGGCCTGTTGATAAGAAGATATTGCAGTCCTCACACCCACGACTCACAATCACCCACTGTGAAACTCCCTGCCCTGGGAAAAGGGGCTGGACATTGCTGCTGGAATGGGAGGAGATATAATCTTGGGGTTTGGAGACTTCTGGGACCACTTGTGGGATCGAGAGGAAGACCAAAATCCTCATCCAGACTGGGACCACTGCTCTAATTTGGATTACAACCACTGCCTTCAATTGGATTACAGCCACTGCCTTCAATTGGACTGTGACTACCACTTCTAACCGGACTGCAGCCATCACTGGCCTCAACAGGTTTTTCTCCTCTCTCTTTGCTTTGGGACTCAGAGGGGCCCCACGTGGGGCTCAGCAAGGGAGCCAACGAACACCATTCTGTTCGTGCCCCAGCGTGCCGGGTTTTTGGTGGATTGGAACCAATTGTTCATCTGTAAAATTGCATTTATTGCATTATTTTCATTAAATTGTCATTCTGACTTTTAATCTCTCTTGAGTTAGCTTTATTTCCCCTGCCGGTTTACCTTTAAACCAGCACAAGGTAGTAAAAGAGTGCTACAAATGAATACATAAATAAGTAGTACTATAAATGAAACAGAATCCAATGCAGACAAGAAACAATGATCTGCACTTTCCATAAAAACTCAGATTTTAGAAGGCTTCAGAAATCTTCGATACTTATAATTCTAAGAGGCATATTAAGCTCATGGCAAAATATGGGTGTAAACACATTTTGAAAAAATTACAGAGTATTCTGCAGTTTATCTCAGCCACCTGTCTGGGGGTTTTTGTGGTGTCACATGTGAGGATACCTTGTAAACTTTCTCCATCAGAATTTATATGCTATTAAGAGATCATAGAATCATAGAATCAGACGGGTTGGAAAGGACCTCGGAGATCATCAAGTCCAACCCTTGATCCAACCCCACTATGGTTACTAGACTATGGCACTAAGTGCCACGTCCAGCCTCATCTTGAAAACCTCCAGGGATGGAGAATCCACCACTTCCCTGGGCAGCCCATTCCAATGCCTGATTACTCTCTCTGTTAAGAATTTCTTTCTGATATCTAACCTAACCCTCCCCTGGCACAGCTTAAGGCCATGCCCTCTTGTCTTACGGCTGGGTGCCTGGGAGAAGAGACCAACCCCCACCTGGCTACAGCCTCCTTTCAGATAGTTGTAGAGAGCAATGAGGTCTCCCCTGAGCCTTCTCTTCTCCAGGCTAAACAACCCCAGCTCCTTCAGCCTCTCCTCATAGGACTTGTGCTCAAGTCCCTTCCCCAGCCTCGTTGCTCTCCTCTGGACCTGCTCCAGCACCTCAATATCCTTCCTGAACTGAGGGGCCCAGAACTGGACACAGCACTCCAGGTGTGGCCTCACCAGCGCCAAGTACAGATACTCTGAGGTATTTAGTATTAGAGGTTGGTAGTTCTTTCTTTTCAAAAATTAAAATTAAAAAGCCTTTCAGAGAATTAATTGGTTTTATAGAAGAATATAACTTTTGGTGAAATTTTCTGGCACTCTAACAATCACCTCTAACCAAAAAGATCCTGATATTAGTTCCAATAGTCTATCTCTTACTTTATATTTTCCAGTGAGGGGGGAATGAAAGGACTATTTTTTATCTGTTATGATTGAGTCTTCAGCAAAATTTTAATAACATTTTTAAGAAATTGAAGCACGAAAAAATTTCATTGGGAAAAATCTTACAAACTTCATGTTTTCATTTAGCTCTAGCATGTTTTTCAGGATTTTACATTCAAAATTATTAGTAAGAAAGCATCCAGAAATGAAACAACTCTAGTTAGCAAAATCCAGACAGCTTTAAAACAGATTGAATACCTAGCAAATATTTTAGAAGTGTACCAAAGTTACTATGTTCAAAGTATTTTTAGACCTAGAGTCCCTGGGAGTTCATTAAAAGGCACATATATATTTTATTTAAAAGTAAGAAGAGTTTTAAGATTAGCTGCTCGGGTGGGGGGGAGGAAATTTATAACAATGCCATCTTTATTGATATATTCTTTAATGCATTTTAACGTCAAATTTCAGCAGCCAACTTTGGAAAACTGTATTACCAGTTGAATGAAGACAATAGCAATAACATCCAGCTTTAAGTTCTGTAGATTAATAGGGACACCCCAGAAAAATCTTTAAACCTCATATGCAGAACATGTGGCCTTGACTGCTTGACTGTCCTACTCCAGCTGTTCTCTCCTACAAAACCATAGTAGACTGGGAAAATGAAAATGAGAGAACTTTCATGGGAATTTTTGAATTTTAGAATATAAGAAATTAATGCAATGTTTCTGACCATGTTTCTTAGTGATTACTGGCCCACATTACTTCTGACTAAATATTTAAGAATGTATTTGTTCCCTATCTATCCCAATACAGATGGGACATGATCTGTCATACTCAGCTAAAGTGGATTTTAAACATCAGTCTCAGGATGATTTGCAAACCTAATGATTGTTTAAGAGTCCTTTTTAAGTATTCTGTAATGCAACATAGTCAACAATTAAGACTATGGCTATTTAAGCAATTAACATTGATAATAAATTTCTCTACAGGTGCTAACAAAGGTTTTGTTTGGGATATTATCTGCCAGCTATACCCAAGTGGACATAACTGGTTCAACCTTTGCTGCATTGATTAAAATAATGTCTGATATGACTGAAAACCACAGCAATGAGAAAGAAGTGCAGGCACCAGTTTTGAGGAACCATAAGGTAAATAGTCTGTACTCTTTCATTATCTCCTCTGAAAAACATGAAATTTATTTTAGCTCCTAAGGCTTGTGGCTAACCCTCACCACCTAGACCAGAGTAAAACTCCAGTCTAAGTCCAGTGATCTTTGTACTGGAAAAGGAAATTTTGACATCAGCAAACACTGAGACAAATATAGAGGGTCAAAATCAATTATGCATGTAACTCAGATATATTTCCATAGAGATATATTTGAGCAGTCACAACAACAAATATGCATTCTTGACTGAATAAATATAAATTTGTTAGGCATCATTTATCCTTAGTGAAACCATGTTGGTTGTCATCAGTCTCATTCATATTTTCCATGTACCTTAGCATATTTTCCATGAGGATCTGCTGTGCATTCTTACTGAAGACAGACTTAGCCATTCAAATAGTATAGGGGCAATTCAGTCATGGAATAATGAAACTTGACTTGTACTTAGGTTTCTTATGATTAAACAAAAAATTACTGCTTAGACACAATATATACTGTTGTCTTGGATTTTTTGATTTTTTAATTTTTGTAGATTTTAGAAGTTGTGTAGTGAATGTAGATTTTAATGTAGCTGTATTATATCCCTTACCTTTAACATAGTAGTTACACATTTTACCCCGTTCCATATCAGTCCCTCTAAATTCCGTTAGCGTGTTTAGTCTCCTGTTCAAGGTAAAATTGTAGAAAAATGTCCTAAGGCCTGGACCAGAAGATATCACACAGACACAATGACCTTCAAACCCTGAACATTGGAGGAACTCCAAGGACTGTATGTGCTGCAAAGAAGACAAAGGTGAGGAAGAAGGGATCCTAAACACCCCCAGATTCAATTCCCAAGGGGCAGAACGGGGCAGAAATGGGGCGTGGACAGATTGGGATTGGATAGACATCATTATAAAATCATAGAACCTGTGTTCGAAGGGGTATGTGTGGTATGTATTCCTCTAGGCCTAAGGACTCATTAAAGGTCTTTATCTTGCCTCCTACTTAATTTGACCTGGAGTCTTTTTTCTACCACAGCCTTTTAGGCAACATACAAAGGAATGTGAACATGACAGTATATTTACCACAAACATTTAGCATATTGCCCCAATAGCAAAACCTTTAATAAAAAAAATTTCAGTACTTCCAAACTTTATAACGGTACCTAGACAAACTCTGAAGGATATCATATAACAACAACTTCTACCATTTTCATCTAGTGAAAAACATTTGCATTGCCAGTCCCTTGACATAACCTGTTGGAGCACTGTGGAAAAGAAAAAAGCACAGGTTGCTCTGGGATTTTTATCTTCTGTAGAGTTTGAAATACATTGAAATACATTTAAAGCAGTCTTAATATATTTCACTTCTGTGTTTTTTTTTTGAATGAAAAGAAATCTAGATGGTTTATCAGAGCATTAGGAAGATGAGGTCATTCTTTTTTTTTCAGAGAAAAAAAGAAAGGTCCTTGCAGCCAGCATTTCTCCCATGGACTATACAGGGCTTTGAGTAAAAGAACAGTTCTTGCATAGCTGGAAATCCAGAAATGAAAAACAATAAAAAGTCAAAACAAAACAATGGAAGAATTAGTAAGAATCCCTCCGTTTAATTTATTACTGTATTAATACGTACATTTTATAGTAATATTTTTCATATTATCTACATTTGAAGCTATTTGAGAAAGAAATTGCCTTAGACTGCTGCAGGATAATCAACTAAATAAGCATAACACAAAGATGTTTCTAAACCTGGACATTTCATACCACTCATGTGAGTAGTACTCAAAACAATCCCAGCAATAACATTATTCTAATCACAGATCACATCTGTGAGGTGAAGAAATAAACTGAAATGCATTTGCAGCCTGTGAGGGGACATTGCTAACTACAAGAGACATCCATCCTCTTTCTATTTTTGGATACAATTTTTTTGTCTAGAGTAGGCAAAAGATTCATTTCTCACATATGCTACTCTATAATTTATACTCAAAACAGCTGTTATCCTTGTCACTCTGGGCTGTTTACTGCTGTTTCTTTATTATCAAAAATTCAGTGACAACTGCTTTACAAGAAAAAATCCAAGCATTAAAACTCAGTTATAATAGATTAAGTAGTTATGGAGACAAACAAGACAATCAATTTAGATAAATTTAGTACCTGTTTCTTGTAAACAATGAAACAAATACTACTAAGATTTAGTTTTGTCTTCTAGGTAAGATTGTCTTCATCTAAAGCTTCAACACTATTAACTATGCTATTATTTTAAGATTTGAGTGAAACACTGCCGTGAAGCAGCTGTTAAGAGTGAAAAGCAATGTTCACATTGGCTTGACTGCAGGCTCTTAACAGAAACACAAGTTTAGTTGTAATACATTTCAGCAATATTTAACAGACATGCTACTTCTTCCTTATGTGTCATTTAATGCCAGAACTCTTTAATGTTTATCTATCACAGCTAACAGACTTACAGAAAGCATTACCTCTTTCACAAAAAGAGAACTCAAAGCTTTATGCTGTTGATACTTCTGACAGTAGCATTTAGATTCAAAAACCATCTTGGGTTTGGAAGGGACCTTAAAGATCATCTAGTTCTAATCCCTACCATGGGCAGGGACAACTTCCACTAGACAGGGTTGCTCAAAGTCTCATCCAGCCTGGCCTTGAACTCTTCAAGGGATGGGAAGTTCCTTGTCTGTCCTGAACTAGGGAGTCCAGAACTGGACAGAGCACTCCAGGTGCAGCCTCACTAGCAGGGTTGAGTGGAGCGTCAGGATCACTTCCTTCAACTGGTTGACAGTGCCCTTCCTAAAGCACGTAGGATACCATCAGCCTTCTTGCCTACAAGGACATACTGCTGGCTTACGGATAATTTTTTTTCCCTGGTAACCAGAAGCTTTAGGGAGTTGGAGGCTTACAGACACAAATAGCCATTACCCATAGCTCACATTAGATTAACCTCATGGATGGAGATCCTGGAGGTAAGATGTGAGCTGATTTTCCCATCCTTCCTAAAAAACAAAGCATAATTTCTAGGCTTTCTTCTCTATATTTAATATTCCCTTTACAGTAGATAGAACTGGCTTGTTAACATATTGCCTAGGAACTGAGATTATTGTTAAACTATCTTCCACCTTTTGAATAAATCTCGCATGAATGTTTAGCATAGCACTGGAGCAAAGTTAACATTTGGTACTGTCTTGCACAATGGATGGAATCACAGTCTTGTAACATCTTGGATATCAATTACCAAGGCTCAGGCAGAACTCAGAAATAAGAGTATTGTACTTTTTCATTGGATCAGATCTTGAATGGTATAAGATACTGCAGATGTCTACAAAAACCAACTTCTCTTTGATGATAGGACTATATGAGGATTTTTGAAAAGAGAACACTGAACAAATCTATGCATTTTTAACTGAACAGCAATTTTAGCTTCTCGCTACTGTTTACTGATCTAAGATTTCTCAGGCTTTTAACCCTGAAAGAGCTAAGAAGTTCAATCAAAGCCTAAATTACAGGTCTTGTCAAAAAGGCCCTATTGACCCCACTGCGGAAAACAAATCCTCATTTCCAGTAATAAGACATAAGACAAGTTTTGTTAAAACAGAAAATAAATAAAAATAATTGTCATTATTTTTTCTCTTTTCTGAGAAAACACAGACAAGGAGGAAACTGGGATGTTATCACAAAGGTTTATTCGTCACACGTCATTCTTCATTTGTCACCCTTGAAAAGACGAAGTCTCAGATAGATTCATTTTGCAGGATTCAATGTAAAGTGTATTTGGTACAACTGCCTAAGACAATAATTCTGTCTTGGATACCTTAGGGCATCCTGCTTGGCTCCCAGCTGCCTTTTCAGAAGGATGAGGATTCCCTGGAGTCTTGTACAAAATTTTCAAGTTGCTTGGGTTACTCAGGTAACCCTAAGCATATCAAACAGCTATGGGCACAATATTAACCCAACTGAACTGTAATGTCTGGATTAACCTCACGCTACAGTTTTCCTAAGTCTCACTGACAACCCAATTGAGTTGTTTTCAGTTTCTCTTGGCTAATTTCATGCAGCTACATCCCATCTAAGACACCACGAGTGAGTGAACTGAATGTCTCACATTTTACACAAATTAGAGTTTTCTGTCTAGTCACCTTTAGATACACAAATTTATGTGTCTTGAGACATAATTAGCCTTCAGGTTTCAAAGTGAAACCATACCATAGGCCAATAAATACATTGTTAAAATAAATCTAACAGCACCTGAAGGAACTATCCGATCTGGTAAAGTCCTGTACCTGGTGAATACCTGTAATTATTATGACTGGGATGAAGTTATTCTCTATAACACCCTGTATGGTGATGTGGTTTTGATTTGTGATGAAAATAGTGTTGATAACACACCACCACTCTACTATTGCCGAGCAGGACTTATAGTGTCAAGGTTTTATCTTCTTCCCCACATTGACCCTGAAGTGAGTAAACTGGAATGTACATAAAAATTTGGGAGAGGTCATAAGCAAGACAGTGGGTTTGAACTGACCAAAGGGATATTCCATTTCATATAACATCATGCTAGGCGATAAAAGGTGAGGAGAGGAGTTTTGTGGGGAAGGCAACAATTTCTGGGAGACTTGCTTGACACCAGTCTACCTGGGGTGAGTGCTACGTGATTGTCGTTGCATCACTTTCAGTGGGAGTTCCGAGGACAGGTAATTAAACTGAAACAAACTCAAAACCAAGATATCCTGGGGACAGATACTAAAAGCATTATGAGACATTATCCAATGTGTTGCTTAAAATAACAGGAGACCAAACTAGACCCAGACAGTCCTTTGCATTCTAGAGTTTCTAATGTATTGCTGTTATTAGATACTGTACACCTGTATATATTTTCTTTCTAAATTTCTTTTATGTATTTAAAGGCAACACCTATATATTCTACCAAAATCTTTTCTATTTAAAATTTTTTACCACTCCACTTCATAAGGAGGCCTTGTAAAAATGAATATAAACTTGTAGGAAGTCCAGACAGCCTTTTGTTTGGTTGGTTTTTTTTATAACTGTGTAGATATTGTGGTATCTGGCTCTGCAGCTTTTCACTCTCAGAATAAAAACACCAGTAATTTCTAGACACTTGTTCACAGAGTTGGGTATAAAAAGAGGAATTACACCAGTACCAATAGTAAAACAAATAATCATAGAATCATAGAATCACAGAATCATAGAATCAGATGGGTTGGAAAGGACCTCGGAGATCATCAAGTCCAACCCTTGATCCAACACCACCGCGGTTACTAGACTATGGCACTAAGTGCCACGTCCAGCCTCATCTTGAAAACCTCCAGGGATGGAGAATCCACCACTTCCCTGGGCAGCCCATTCCAATGGCTGATTACTCTCTCTGTAAAGAATTTCTTTCTGATATCTAACCTAAACCTCCCCTGGCACAGCTTAAGGCCATGCCCTCTTGTCTTACTGCTGGTTGCCTGGGAGAAGAGACCAACCCCCACGTGGCTACAACCTCCTCCCAGGGAGTTGTAGAGAGCGATGAGGTCTCCCCTGAGCCTTCTCTTCTCCAGGCTAAACAACCCCAGCTCCCTCAGCCTCTCCTCACAGGACTTGTGCTCAAGTCCCTTCCCCAGCCTCGTTGCTCTTCTCTGGACCTGCTCCAGCACCTCAATATCCTTCCTGAACTGAGGGGCCCAGAACTGGACACAGCACTCCAGGTGTGGCCTCACCAGCGCTGAGTACAGGGGCAGAATCACCTCCCTGTTCCTGCTGGCCACACTGTTCCTGATCCAGGCCAGGATGCCCTTGGCCTTCTTGGCCACCTGGGCACACTGCTGGTTCATGTTCAGCTTCCTGTCAATCCAAACTCCCAGGTCCCTTTCTGCCTGGCTGCTCTCCAGCCACTCTGTGCCCAGTCCATGGGGCTGCAGGGGGTTGTTGTGGCCAAAGTGCAGGACCCGGCACTTGGCCTTGTTGAGCCTCATCCCGTTGGAATCAGCCCAACTCTCCAGTCTATCCAGGTCCCTCTACAGAGCCCTCCTGCCTTCCAGCTGATCGATACTGCCCCCCAGCTTGGTGTCATCTGCAAATTTACTAATGGTGGACTCCGTAACGAAAGCTTGACTGTTCCACTGACAAAGAAATATAAACATTTCTGAGACAAATTAACAGTTTCTTGGTTTATTACAACTGACACTCAGTGCCCCAGACGGAAAGGAGTGCATAAAATCACAGGAAAATTCAACTTGGAAGTACTCTACAGGTCATTTCAAAGCAAGGTTGACTTCAAGACTAGATCAGTTTGTCATGGGGCTCATCTAGTTCAGTTTTGGGATAACAGGGGCTGTTATCCCAAAGTTTCTGTGAGAAACTTGCTTCAGGACTTCACTATTCTTGTGGTTTCATCATGCCTGGCTGCAATTTTCCTTCCTGCAAGTTGTGATATTTTGCTGCAATTTGTGAGCAGCAGCTGACCACATCCTCTCACCCTGCACCTCCAGGAAGAGTCTGCTTCTTGCTGCTGTACAGTCTCTCTTCACATAGTGGAAAATGGCAAAAGAGAGATTTGTTTGTAGCAGGAGATGCTGGTCTATGATCAACGCAGTCAGAAAGGCACTTGGACTCTGTGAAGCATCATTCAAACAGTTATTTTGGAGTTAAAGAGAGAACAACCATAGATAATCTGACCCTTTAGAATTTACACACCTTGATAATTCATAAACTCTACCCCAAAATTGTTTCACTGCAATCTTTTTAATGAAAAGTGGATATTGTATAAAATCAAACTAGGAGTGAAAGTCTTATCTTACCTTGCTCTTCAGAACAGTTTGTTTCAAGAGTAGCTCTTTTACAGTCAATAACTCAGCAGCTTCAGTGCTCAGTTTTCACAAATACCTTATGATGTAAATTATTTATTAGTCATATTTCAGCTGTTCTGGCTGTGTCCTCTCCCAATTTCTTATGCGATTCTGGACTGTTCACTGCTGGGGAGGGGTGAGGAGCAGAAAAGGCCCTGACACGATATAAACTCAGCAATAACTAAAGCATCCTTGGGTTATTAACATTATTTTCAGAACAGATCCAAAACACAACCCCGTACCAGCTACTGTGAAGTAAAATTAACTCTCTCCCAGCCAACCAGCACAATATACCATTAAGGATCCGGTCATTGGAGAGCAAAATATGAGTTTTCAGTCAGGAAGTTTATGAGATTCATCTTAGCTCTACATTTCCTTAACTTCCTTAACAATTCACTTTGTAGGAAAATATTTTTCAAGGGTTGTTAAATATTCCAGAGATGAACATAATGGGATTTCATTGTGCCTAGACACCTAAATCCAATTAACCTTTATTTCAAGTACCTTTAGTTCTTCATGAAAATTCTAACCTAAGAAAATAGTCCATTTAGAAATAACACAGCAACACATGCAAACTTTGACAGAGAAAAATAGAGTTAAAGTTGAAAACTTTTTTTTTTTTTTTAATCATGGAAAATGGCTTAAAATTTACTGGTTTGATTTTTGTGTAGAAAAGTATCTGTCAGTTTTGCATCTACTGCTATCCTTGCCTTTCATCCTTCTTCATCTATGCTGCAGGTATTATCAATCATCCTGATTCTTGACCCATGTTGAAATACTAACATAGTCTTTACATGCTGAATATATGAAATTCCTCCGTCTTTTCTGAGAGGGACTCATTGCTGTGAATCATAGAGTAGCCACCTGTGACATCAGTTCTGCAACCTAGCACTGCAAATCCCATATGAGCAGTATTCATACTAATAGGACTCCTGCCTAGGTTTCAAAAAAAAGGCAGGAAACTAAAATTTGGCTTGGCTTGAACTGATTAGCCATCAGCAGGCAGAACAGTCCCTCAGACAGCTCTCTCAGACTTTCCTCATGGGAGAAATGGTCTATCACATTGATCATCTTTGTGTGCCTTCACTGGTCTCTCTCCAGTTATGTTCATGTCTCTCTTTCATCCTGAGGAACCCAGAACGGGACACAGAACTCCAGGTGTGTCCTCAACAGCGCCGAAGAGAGGGGAAGGATCACCTTGCTTGCAGCCCAGGTTGCTGTTGACTTTCTTTGTCACAAATGCACATCCCTGGATCATGTTCGAACTGGTCTTTACCAGGACCCACAGGGTCTGCTTTGCCAAGATGCTTTCCAGCAAATCAGACCCCAGCATGTGCTGGTCCATGGAGTCATTTATCCCTAAAGAATAAAACTCTCAAGCTTGGAAAGCAAGTCCATTTCAAGTCTTGATGCTCCCTGCTCATTTTGAAATTCATCATGTATTAGGTGATACGTTTGATTAAGATATTGAAACAAAACAACTATTTGTACTGGCAAGCATGAAGCATGTGCCAGGATAGATAAAAGGATTTTTGCATATCCTTTTGTTTCATAGAGTCATTTAATATAAGGTTAGAATGGACCTCTAGTATCATCTGGTCCAACCTTTCTCAGCAAAAGCACAGTCTAGCTGTCCAGCTGAATCTTAAAAGTGTCTAACATTGGGGAATCCACCACTTCCCTGGGGAGATTATTCCATGTTTCTTACTGTGTCCAATCAGAATCTCCCGAGGACTAGCCCGTACCTGTTGCTCCTTGTTTTTTCCACATGACCCCTTTGTAAAAAGAGAGTCTCCATCGCCTTTGTAGCCACCCTTTAAATACTGGAACATGATGATAGATCACCCCTAAGCTTTCTTTTTTCAAGGCTGAACAAACACAGTTCTCTCAGCCTTTCCTCAAATGCCAAGATTTCCCGTCCATTGGATTATCTTTGTGTCCCTTTTTTGAACCCTCTCCAGCCTATCCACATCTGTTTTGTGGGTGAGAATGTAGCTGCAACGGTAATGAATCACAATAAAACTCAATAGAGTTACAGATATTATTAATAGGACCAAAACTAGTCCACCAATTTCTCCTCATTGTCATGGTTTAGCCCATCCCCCCCGTATTGGTGTAGAAAATGGTTAACTCCAGGTGAAACTCCAGCCAAGTAGCCAATCAAAGACTTTTGTGACATCTCTACGAATGACGGATTTAACAAACCGGAAAAGAAACGTGTGGTGCAGAAGAAATTAAGGAGTTAACGTGGCGGCACACCCCGGCCTGGCTGGGCCTGGGCGTGCAGCCCTCCCAGAGCCTAGCCTGGCCTGAGGAGGGCAGGGATGGCTTGAAGCCAAACTAAATCACCCAGAAGCCACATGCAACAAACTGCAGAAGAATTGCAGCCATGGAATAGGGGAAAAGCTGGTGAACACTCCATTGAGGAGCCGAGCCCCTCNTGTTTCTTACTGTGTCCAATCAGAATCTCCCGAGGACTAGCCCGTACCTGTTGCTCCTTGTTTTTTCCACATGACCCCTTTGTAAAAAGAGAGTCTCCATCACCTTTGTAGCCACCCTTTGAATACTGGAACATGATGATAGATCACCCCTAAGCTTTCTTTTTTCAAGGCTGAACAAACACAGTTCTCTCAGCCTTTCCTCAAATGCCAAGATTTCCCGTCCATTGGATTATCTTTGTGTCCCTTTTTTGAACCCTCTCCAGCCTATCCACATCTGTTTTGTGGGTGAGAATGNAAAAGAAACCCAGAACCCCTGTGACCCGGGGAGGGGTGGTGACACTTAGGAAGCCCCCAAAACTCCTTGTGGAAGGAACCTCCACGGAGCCCTATACTCCATGGTGACAACATGGTGATATAAGTGTTTCCCTCGAAGCCCATGGTAAACCCTCAGTAGTCATAGACAAGTGGCTGGAAGTGGGAGGCAGACTCCCCTACATTCCAAAGAAGAGAGAAAGAGATTTTCTAGCTTCAGTGATTTGGAACTGTTACCTTTAAGACTTTTTCTTCTCCTTGTTCCTCTAGACTGTTTTTGAAGAAAAGAAGGAGGGGTGGTATTTGTAAATATATGTTTGTTATTATAAGAAAACTAGTTAGAGTTGTTAAGTATATAAATATTCCCTTAGTTCTTATCGTGTAGCAACAAATTTTAATATTAATCCCCATGTCAAGAAATATGTTTTGTCTATGCTAACTTTTCTTACCTATTAGCAAAATTAATGGGTTGATAGAAACCATGCAGAAATCATGGGGCTAAACAGTAGCACAGTAGCTCTAATGCCATCTGATACATTCAAATTAATCACAAGTGGACACAGAAATCTGTTATAAACTGCACTTACCTATGTATGAGTATCTGTCTATGTACACACACACATATAGTAATGTGCACTTCTTTTTTCCCTGCTGCACCTAAAACATTCATAGACGGTGATGCTAAAATGGGTGTTTGAATTAATTCTGTTTACCAAAAGATTCAGATTTCAAAAGTACTTATACACACATATTATCATTGTATTCATCCTTTTATTATCATTTTGCAAGTGTTTATCATCTGCACATCAGAAGCAATTTTTACATTAGCTTCCATGTCAATGATGACAATGTTGGACAGAATCAAGAGTAAAGCAGTCCTCTTGGAAAAAATCCTTTTTGAGATTGCTGTGACTATGTAATTTGCAGTAATACTGGAGATCATATAATCTATTCTTAAACATAATATGTAGTGCCAATTTTGTATCATAATGTCACCTTTTACTAGGTCAGTGTTTTGCAAATGTCTGACTATTTTCATTTTCCTTTGCAGACAAACTTATAATTGCCAACCATGTAGTCAGATTTGTTTGTCAAGCTTTATTTCCATTAAAATCTCTTCCACCCTTTTGTTATTTATTAATTTCCCATTCTGTCTAGGGCTGATACTATACCAAGAGTCTTTGTGTCCTCACCTGCTGACTATTGACACTAGAACAGTACAGTGCCAATCTCTTTCTATCTCTGGTGTTGAAAACTGGCATCAGCAGAAAGGAAATAATCTCAATCAAATCTTTTACTATACTAAAAGTGTTTATCCTACCTACTTCTGCGGCATTCATTTGGTGGCTTCTGCATGATTCTGTTTCTGAAAACTAATGCAGAATATGAATGCGATACTTCTGCCCGAAGTGTTTCTATTGTCCCAAGACAATGAAATGATGCTAAGAGTATCGACTTTCAAAAGTTAAAGAATTTATACATTCAGTATCAAAGCCATGTGATATACCTGTGTAATAGTATTCTGTTACAGTCTGTAGAACACATATGGAAGTGACTAATTTGATAGTGTTCTGAACTATTATTTCAGACAGCTTATACAGAAGGGAAGATTACCAATGTTCATAGAAATTCCTTCTGTAGCATAAGAAGTTTCCTACAGGATTGTTGGTATTATGAAGTATTCAACATAATGGATAATTTACAGTGCAGGCAAATCTAACCTTTATGAGGAGGTGACCTTTTTGACCTCTTTTTTCATACCCTCTCAGCTAATGAAGAAAAGTTCTGCTATGTCTGGTAACCTTATGAGGAAGTTCAGTGGCTGGAGAACCATGCCCTTTTATTCAATTCAGTCTCTCTCGCACGCAAAGATGCTGCTGGAAATTTTTGTCCTTTTGTGCTGACATAATGCATCTCCTCAATCTTTCAACATCTTTGTTCTTTTGACTGAAGACTGATCTAGCCACACCTGAGAAAAAAATTGTTAAGTACCAACGTGTTAATGTACTATAATTTTAAATAAATGTAAATAAAAAGTAAAAAAAGAACACTAATAGAAAATGAACACAGGTGTCTTTATATAATGCATAAACCTATCTCATATTTTTCACCTACTACTACAGAAAAAAATCATGTCTTACAACAGTAAAAATTGATAAAAAATTGTAATATTTCAGCAGTTACAAGTCTATTCTTCATTTATAGAAAAAAATTCGATGTTGTTCAAAGCGTGTTTGGTTTTAGTCTGCATCTTTCACTATCATTACATAAGAATTCGAGAATCCGATTTTATCTTATTCATGATATGGTAAGAGATACTCTAATGCCAGATAGTGCTTTCTATGTGCACAGTATTATTTATGGATATCTTCTTAATGCTCCTTATTAAATTTTTTGTTAGCGATTGATTTTATCACATTTTTTCAGTGCAGACCATGAAGTTAATTTAATAACTAAAAAAAAATAGTCTTTGAGCCACTGAATATGAAGGGCTGGGCAGAATATATAAATTAAGAGTTTATAATATAATTTATTATAGGGAAACACTATAAAATGCTTAGGTAGTAATGAATCCTTCAAAGAAAATTAGGCTTATTACTTCACTGATAAAAAAGGCTTTTCTGTGGTGAGGATTCCCAGGGCTTCATTTTAAATAGGTACTTTGTAAGGGTCATGTTAAGTGCTGGAACAATTTTGGTGACCTCAGCAGTGCCTGCCATCAAATGCAGTTGATGTGTCTCAGAGCAAATCACTTCCTGCTCATCGTAATATAGACAGGGGACAGAGATAGTAGCATAATTCTCCTGAGTTTTGTGTAGCCTTGGTCTGCTTTGGTCTGAGCTAAATCTCAGCATCTCTTTGATGGAAATGAGCAGAGCCTTAACATTTTGCAGGTAATGACACCGGGTGTGGCAGCATCAGGTAATTTTTTTGAGGTACATCTCAATCTTTTCTTGTTCCTCTGATTTTTGGAGTGGGTAGGTTATTGCAAGTGACTATCCCCTGACTAAGTACTGAAGCAAGAAGCCTGCTAAAAATAAGCAGATTAAAATGTTCATTTTATATTATATCGTGAAATCGAATAGTTCTGGTCATGCACTTCACTATTAATTGCTCTTAATTTCTTAGATAATACATACAAATAAAAAAACGGCTCCTTTCAGCTGAAGTAGAGCTCTTTAACTTTATTGGTGCACCAGCTTATAAATTTAAATTACAGGGTACAAATTGATGATAGCTGACACTGGTTTTACTTTGGTTTCAGCACAGATGCTCCTCATTTATGCAGGTGAATATGAAATCAGAATCAGGCCCTCGGGAGTATTTCTTCATTAAATAAATTTCTTGTGACAAACACTGTACAGTTGTCCATCAGACAGGGCAGGGGAGGTCAAATGAAGATACAGTCTGCTAGGAAAAGGCTATCTGAAAAGTAAACAACTTTTATAGCTGGAAAAATATATGTATAAATATCTTCAGTATTCTTCAGGAGAAGATACCTTTCCTCTGCAGTCAAGGATGAGGACAAAGTAAAGTAGCCTTGAAATTCAGCCAGTGCTGCAATCACTAAACTTTGGTTAAACTAAGTTTCTTCTCTCCTTTTTCAGCTACGGGCTGACAATAAGGAGGAAAGAAATGGCCATCAGAGACAGATTGTTTGCTGCCAAACTGAAAATCTAGCCAGATTCAAGAATTCTTATTTAAAGTTTTTTTCACTTCTGCTGGCTTGTCAGCAGTACAAAATAATGATGAAGGCTAAAAAAATCAATGCATTTGTAGACTTCTCAAGGAAGTGTGACAGGGTAGACAGCTATGTACCTGTTAGATACCTATTATGTGACTGGTAGCACCTATGGCTTAAAAGTGGCACTCCTGCTGCTAGCTTGATTTCTTTATCACAGCATGACCTTCACAAATAAAAGCTGTATATTTTCCTGAAATAACCCTGTAAACTGCTTAAATGATACAATTACAAAGTCATTAGTGGCACATTTTCCGTTTGGTGTTATGAAAACATCATACGTGTCCCAGATACCGTAACTGCTTGTCTCTCCTCATGCCACACACTGTAGCTCACATAAGGTAGGCACCACTGGCATTACATGTTCCTTACTTTCTCCTAGAATTACTGATGATGTTGTGGTTCCACTTTACCCAAAAGTGTTTTCCTAGATTATTCTGGGGATGATGTTTCATTCCACTCCCAGACACAGAGAGACTATGATTTCCAGAAGCAGTAACAGTTCCATAGCAAAATTTTAAGGCTAAATTGTAGTTTTCCCCTGAATTTTGATTCCTGACCTTGTGATTTTCTCTTTTCTGTTTGTCCTTAGCCACATGTTGCCTCTTTCTCAGCCCAAACTTAATCAAAATTCCCCAGTTCTGATTTCACCGAAGCTCTGTGTTCCTCTGTCCCCTTTTCCTATCCTTGATGTACCCTGTCCTGTGCCGAGGATAGGGTACCCCATCCCTCACCTCTGGAGGGAAGCACACTGCCACTGAGGGAAATGCAGGAGCTCCTGTGTCCTTGTCTCTCACCCTGCAGCGGGTGAGACCACCCCTCTTGTCTATCCTGTACTACATGTTGTTTTTCACCTTGGCACACCTTGCCTTCAACAAGCTTAATTCTTTCCTGCACGTTAATGTGCCATGTTAGCTACTTCTTTCTCTCCTACTTTTACAGCTGTCTTCCATTCAGCTTTCTGGCTTCTGCCATTCCTTCACAAACATTTTATGGTCACCCTTGGGGCTTGCACTGATATTGCCCCTGCCTACATCTCTTTCTATGGACGTGCTCTGTTCTCTGACTTCTATCATCTTTATTCCTTTGATATCATCCAACAACACTGAAAAGTAAACCCCTCTTGGGGGGACTCTTCTTTATAGGGAACATACCAGCCATGTGCATGCTATTATAAACAAAAAGTAATAAATAAAAGCAAATTTAGTGTTTTGGTATAATGAGAGACTGAGTGAAAATGCTACACTTCCCTGTGTGTATGGGATTTGGGGGATGATGGGTCTTAATTAAGATAACTTTAAAGATTTTTAATATTGTCCAAAACACCTTCTGATGTCCTTAAAGTTTTAAGGAAACCTAAGTGTTAGCTGTTTTCTTAGCTAACCTATCATCTTTAAAGTCAATATTGAAAAAAGACCAGCAAATGAGATTTGGGGTTTTTTTGTATAGAATCTCCATAAGTGTCAGGGGGCACTTGTAGAGGAAGACTGTGCATGCACCAAATCAAGAGTGACAATGTGCATGAAGAGATTTCTGGTAAGGCCTGAATCTACTCATGGTGATACTGAAGTCTTTTTTTCTTAGAACAATGAAATGGGATGGGAATTTATTATGAGGATCATATAAACTTGCAGATTTTTTTTTTATTTCTGATATAAATGGGGTAGGTGATTACTAGAGAGACAAGATAGATACATAACAACATCAAAGACCTTGGGGAATTATTGTAGTGAAGTAGAAGTATTCATCAGGCAAGAGTAATATAAGATTATTAATTATATAGTTCTAATACTGGTTTATAGTCTCTGATTGTGTGATCCTGTGATTGTTGCTAGCTCCTTTGTTTAATAAACTGAGAATATCTTTATCAAAATCAAATGTAAGTATTTCAAAATAAGATTTTATCAAACAACAATATGGATAATCAATGTCACTTTTCTTCTATTAATCTGCTGATATACTTTCCTAATATATTACACTGGAAGTGAATCTTGATATAGTTATATTTTGTTCTTTATAACTAAACAAAAACCTAATTTTTGAAAGGGAAATTGCACAGTACATTAGCAAAGCATACAGATCTAAACCAGTAAATGGACTAGTAACTGAAGAGAAATCTGTATTTACATGGCAAATTCTTTCTAAATTAATGTTATTTCCAACATGAACTGCATTATGAATCAAGAAAGTAAAATTTTTAGTTAATGACTCAATGTGAAGTATAAATGGAATGTTATTTTTTTCTTCAAATTCTATATGGTGTTTCATTTAAGTATGTCTATGTTGTTAAATTATACATAGCCAGGGAACTTTGCTTCTGTAATGTCTGCATCTTACATGACAATTTTTTTAATGGTACCTAGTGTAGTCAAGCTCAGAGAATGGTACAGGAACAGAGGCTGAACAATGATGTGTGGACATCGTAAGTGCCCTGTTTGCTTAGGATGATCTGTCGTGCAGTACTCTGTTCCAAAAAAAGTCAAAATGAGATGGAATCTGAACGGTGCTTTTAGACAACTTGTTTCATAATTTGCCTAGCATCCACAATCTTTCCATTGGAAGTATAAAAAGGTATATATTTCAGTCTCTGTTGATAGACCTATTAGGCACTAAACCTCTGATCTTTTTTGAGTCTGCAAATACTATCTGCCTTCTCAATCCCCTTGAGACATTGGATTATTATATTAATTATCATCTCAGACCAACTCAAATGTGGGTGTGGGGGAAGGGACAGGTCAAATTTCAAGGAGGTGAAGGAATGCCCCATTCCACACCTCAGCTCCTGTGTGTTCTCCTGGGGCAGCCCTGGAGCAGCTATTGGTCAAAGGCATCCTGGGAGCACTGCCCTATCCCATAAAGCAGCCCTCTGACCCAGCTCCAGACTGGCTGGCACATGACAAGTTCTGCCTGGGGTTTAAGTCAATGCTTTGTGGAATACTTTCTCTTGGTTGATTGTTACCCTTTAAACTTTTGCCAAGTACTCTTATTTTCTGAAGTTTACCAGTCTGAGTTTACCTCTGAGAAAACATGTGCAGCTTTTCTTCTATGCACTGTCTTGTAGGGTGTTAGGAGAACTGAAGGCTCTTCCAGTTATCTGGAGAGCAGATATTGCCTAAACCTTATATATTTTTAAAGTAAAACCCCTTTGATGAGCTCATAGCTTGGGGTCCAGGGTCTTACACCTCCTCTTCAATGAGTTCTGAAAATTCAATATGCAATGAGTAAAAAAGTAGCTTTTAAACCTCATTTAAGCTAGTATGCTATCAGCTTCAATGTAGTCATATTATTTAAGGGTTGTTAGCAATTTATATATTCATACTCACTTCTCAGGACTTTTAAAATCTTAATTACACACTCTGGTCTCTCCTCATCAAATGGTGTTCCATAACCTCAACTTTTTTAGATGCCCTTTTGTGTTCCTTTTCTTATGTCCTTGTTGGTCCTTACCAGACAACAGTAAGGACCTAGTCACCTCAATCTGAAGGGTAAGAAGATTTAACAGGCTATTTAATTCAGGAATGCTTTAAGGACAAAGAATGGATTCCAAATATTTTATGAGAAAATAAAATATTGTAACACTGAGCATGTGGGACAGGAGGTAGCCACAGCACATAGTGACATATCTCCCAGTCTTATTGGGACTGATACTGAAGGGCAGACTAAAAAGTACGGGGCTTACAACCTTGACCTTGACCAGCACTCAGAGCACACAGTTTTGAAGATATCACTTTGATTATGTCATAAGCACAAAACATTTTCAAAAGCTCAACTGTATAGACAAAGTGGACATACCACCAAGAGCCAAAATGTAGGGGCTGACAGTTTGGGCCACCATGAGAGAATCGTTCCCTTGGACAAGGTGGATTGAGTGATTTTCATAGTCTTGGCAAGTAAGATGGGAAACTGATCCCAGAAATGGTGTTCCTCTGTGCATTTTTTTCTGGAAACAATTCCCTTTTTGACTGAATTTCACTCAGCATGCATAGACAGAGGATTTACTTGGGGCTGTTTCCACATCTATAGCTAGAATTGCCTTCTCTTCTTTTGTCCATAGAGCCTTTTTTTTTCCCCTGACCAGGTCATATCTGTGGATTAATAAGTGGTGTCTGATTTATCACTGGAGACACTTACATAAGATATCTTATTGAATTTCACTTCTTTTTCTCACCAGTGTTGGAACAGGACATGCTGATTTTTTCAGTTTCATGAGATTTCATTTTGCAGGACTCCTCTGGGATGTAACATAACTTAAAAGAACCATTTGTTTTTACAACATTGATTGCTATTAATAGTAACATTAAATCTATATATGAAAAAAACTACATATGAAATATCTAGATGTAAGTATTTATAGATTGTTAGTATTTCTCTCTTCGGAAATATTTTTATTAAGATGAACTTGAGCTTATTGTGTTTGGCAATAGCTATTCTCATTTCAATATTCATTCTTTTCTAGGTATCACTTTGGAAAAGAGAACATTAACAGAATGTGTTGTAAACGAATGCATTACACTTTCAAAATTATAATTCCATGGGTTTGAAACAAACTTCAGAGAACCATATTTTCATGTCACACAATATAACAGTTAAGGGAAACATCTTAAAGAGAGACAATGGGTTCCCTTCTTCCTGTTGTATGTATCAAAGGACAAAGAAATTATTTTTATAAATTTATTTTATCTGCTTCCATGATTAGGCCATGAGTGGGGTCCAGAGCTGTAATTCTCTGGCTCAGGGATGCAGCTAAAGCAAGAATAATGGCTCTGCAGTGCTTGTCAGAATGGATCACTCTTCTTCCTGCTCACTGCTTGCTCTAAGACTCTCAGACCACTGCAGCAGATATCCAGCAGCTTCTGGGAAGGCACTAAATTTTTTGCCAGCATTTGGAAAGTTTTGCAAGAAGGCTTTGTAGTGAATTTTTATGCCTACGTAGCACTCTAGTAATACTCATTTTTTAATTGTCAGAAACTCTGGGTAACTGTTCTACTCACAGGATGGGTAAACAGAATAAAACACATAAATTAAGCCAATATTTCTCTGACTGCTTGTGCCCACCTACACTTGTTGGTAATGATCTTCTTCCCAGAGCTGCTGGGCTCGTGCAGCCCTCCCAGCCTCTGGAGTCTGATATACACATCAGGTGTTTGAGTTCCCCACTGTGACCTGTCAGTCCCGATAAATGAAAGCTGTGTCAGCATTGGGATCACTTTGTTCAGTTCTTTGTTCAGTGTGCTGGAACTGCTGCCTCTTGTGCTGTGAAACTTCATCTCCTTGTGCCAGGAGGAGCCCAACTGGCAGGTGAAGGGGGTGAGCCCACGGCAAGTGCCTGGCTGCTGCACACCCAGCCAGGATATCTCTCAGGGAAGGGGGAGCATTACTGTCTGCAGCTCCAGCTCCCTGGTGACTTTCTGAAAGTATCAAAGGAGTCATGGGTACGATTTTTCCCCTACTTTAGAAGTTCATGTTTTGAGTAAACTCCAGCCTTAAAGCTTCGATTTTTTTTTCCTTTTTTAACATGCTGGCTGAAATAGCAAATTTGCTATGCCTTACGTTATATTTTGTAAGAATTATTCCTGCAAGCAAATGATGTTACACTATTTTTGTTTCATGTATCTATTTTCTTAAGGGTGTATTGACCAGTGTAAATTTGGAGCTTTTCATTACAAATTTCATGTTAAAATACCAATTTCAAAATTTCTGAAATTTACGTTACAAAGGAGGGGGAGCAGATATCAAGCAAAATTCTGAATAACATTAAGGCATAGAACATACCAGAGAAGGACCACTTGTAAATTAACCTTATTTCAGGAAAACTGATACTAAACTCTGAAAATGATTCTAAGGGTTTGTGAGACTGCTGAGACTACTGGTAGTGATCTCTAAGCAGTTAGGTCATATGGATACTGTGAGACTGATATTTTATTGTTCAGTCTTACTTTATGCATGAAAAAAATATTCTAATACTTTGTTTATGGATCACAGAAAAATAAAGATCCAGAGCTGCAGGCACTTACCCCAAGATTGTCACCACTCCCAAAAGAGATTTTTCACTGCTGTGTTCATTCTCAAAAAGGATCTGATGAACTGCATACAGTATTTCCTTACATGTGATTTACAAAGTGTGATTGTCAAGGTATTGTTATATGAATGGTATGTTTGTATAAACATGTAAGTAGTTAGCTAAAAGGAGTCAATGATTTCCCTTAACGAAGATATTGGGAGCAATGTTAGCACCTCTTATGTATTGTCTGGACAGAGACATTAGCACTTCTCAGGCTGGGGAGGGAAGTCAAGAATCGTACAGGCACAATGTTACAAACTGACATCCTGAAAACGTGATGAAGTACCAGAGAGTTGTGGAGCAGCAAGGACAAATGTCTGAGCATGAATGTAACCTGCAAAAAGAGAATGAGCACACAGAGACTGATGCATCCCGCCATCCAGATTTCCCTCAAGAAATGCAATATGCAGCCTGTGTATCTTGCCATACAAATTGATTTCAGACAGTAAATCATGTCAGCATGGTT
>VXAY01007648.1:0-22567 GCA_013399855.1 Oxyruncus cristatus
TTTTTAATATGGTGCCAAATTGTGCTAGTGCTTACATAGCAGCTAAACCAGCCAGTGGAAGAAGACTAGAAAGCACACAATGTAAAAGACGTATAAACCTCTCTTCTGAGTTAGGTCAAGTGACTGTATGCGGTGAGGGAGCTTAAGGCTGTCCTGTGCAAGTTAATTTGCACTGCTGTAGCTACAGCTGACCTACACTGAGCAGTGTATAAACAATGCTGCACAGTGAAAAGAGAGTGTGCTAGCGGATGCCAAAATAACAATGTTATTTGTCCACTCACGAAGATCAACCAATCCAGACATTAAGCAACTATACCACACTGAGCTCAGGCATGATAAGAACTATGGTCTACATACATTTCTGTATTAAGTCAGCAAGAACTACGAAAATGGCAGCACTCTCAGCCACCAGTGAAAGGAGCTGGTATCTCAACTATCTAGGATAGCTAACTATTTTCCACCATATTTGCACTACACTCACTTGTTTTTCATATGCAGCATTGCAAAAATAAGCTCTTTGATGTGTTGAAACATATTGGATTTTTTTGACATGCCACTTAGGATCAATTTCGTAGAAACAAAAGAATCAAAATAAACATACTAAGAAAATACCAGTATTTCAAAAAAAAAAAAAATATAAATTCCCAAAATCTTGCATGTCAGACTCTCATGACAGTAATAACTATACAAGCTTACCCAACCAACAAAAACACAAGAGGCCTTCCTACCCCCCCACTTTTAACCACAAGCCAGCATCTTGCTTAACAAGTTTCCATTGACACTCAACCCTTACTTTCAGATGTGGAGATTCCCATCACTAACTGCTATACAAATCAACATACAGCATTTCAGCATGTTTCCTTACCACAAACATATTGGTATCATTCTTTTTATTAGAAGGGGAAAGGCTAAAGCTGTTTCCTTCAATTAAACTGCAAAACTTGGTTTTACTTCTTTGGCAAGACTGTCATCATACATTTTTATGCTCATGCTTGTTTTTCCTTCCAGGCTACCCTTTGTATGCAGAAAAGAAAATAATCACAATATTTTCCCCTCCCTATCTTCTCCTATGACATATATCTTCAACAAGACCCATGAGAAGTGAGTTACAAAATGATGGGTAGGGCAAATAGCACTTAATCAGAGAGAACAGTGTCTAGAAGTTCCTAGTTACATATGTATATCACTTAAAGCTGGCCACTGATTAGACTTTATAGAGACTACTGCAACACAACCCAAAGAAAGATATTTCTGTTTTAAAAGACAATCTATTCATCATTCTGCAATAAAATTCTTCTTGCTTCAAGGCACACAACCTATTACTGCAGCTCCCATTTTTCCTTTGCTTTTCCTTCTATTCCTTAATATATTCATTTGCATTTATTTTGACATTACTGGGTAGTATCTCCAATACAGCAATTACAATTAGTCATTTGTTCAGCACTAGCCCAAGGGGACTCTGACGTAATAGGGTGTCTTTTGCCTGCCACTACTATACAAATGAGCCAGTCAACACTAGGATGTGTGTCAACAATGTTAATGCAAAGACATGTAAAAAGTATGTATTTTTCAGTATTAACTTAAACTCATTATATCAACCTATTTAAAATTTGAGAAGAAAAACAGACAGAAGTATTGGCTAAACTCACCCCTTTCTACTCCAGTATAAATTATCCAGATCTAAAAGCAGTGACTGATGAGATGAACAAAAAGCTATGTACTCTACACACAGCTCATCTAAGGAGTGTGTTTGAAAGGTTCCTATAGTGAAAAAGGAGATAAACTTTCAAAGTGGCAGCAAAAAAGAACATCAACAGCTAGGAGTAATGTGATGAAAATGGAAGAAAAAAAAAGAAAAAGAAGATACAAAGTAATCATCTGAATATCAAGGGCAACAAAAATGAATAGTGATCATAAAATCATTAAGGTTGGAAAAGACCTCCAAGATCAGCCAATCTTTGACTGAAATCCACCATGTCAACTAATCACGGCACTACTGATGATGAGCTCCCTCCATGCTTTTATTTTTCCCCTCCAAGTTCTGAAGCAGGCCTTCAAATAACCAGCCTTCTCATTTCAAAGCCATAACACCTAAGCACACCACCAAACTTCTACATGCCTCTCTAGTAGGACAGGAAAACTGTCCTGCAGAAGTGCCTATGGGCTCCAAAAACTCAGGTACAGCACTACTATTCCTGCTGCTCAACATACACTGCTGAAATTTTTACACAGAGCCTGTAACCAAGGTGTCCCAGCACTGTTCAGACATGTACTTAAAGTTCTTTTCAAGTGCCAGTTCAAAGATCACCACCAATATTTATTTCTTTATTTTCCCCCCATATATCTGGAACCCTTTGCTTGGGGGCTTTTGTTTGACTTTGGTTTTAGTTTCACTGTTATTTTCCCCCCTGCTGATGTCTGCCAGAGGCATCACCATAGTGACTAAAAGACCTCCTGAGCAGATAACAAACCCTCAAAGTTTTCCTTCAGAGAAGTCTCCAGCTGTTGCAAACTTTCTCCATTTATCTCTTCACAGCCTCAATTAGAGCAATTGCATCTTGGAAGCGATTTTCTCCTCCCTCCTACTGAAAATGCTTTGGTCCACCTGTCAATTGGCATCCTTGCTTCATTACTTGCTGACAGCTCACAATACAGCTCCTTTCCTCCAGCAAATTACTCCTAATCAATTCCTTCTGCAACATTATCTCATCAGCTCTTCAATGTACAGACACATATGCTCACACTCTGGGAAGGGGCTAGCTATGATGGCTGCCTCCCTAAGGACCTCCAGTACGTAAGGAATTTGGGGCATGGGATATTTTCCTGGGCTTGCTGCCGGTTTGTTCTGGGACACTGGGTGAGTTTCAGAGTCTCACTCTCCCCTTCTATCTCTACAAGGTGCTTAGAGGAATGTTGATGGAAGAAAGCTTGATTAGTCAGGATGAAAAGAAGGAGAAAGTAAATAAGCAAGCAATATTAATGAACATTGCAATACATTATAATTGACTGCTTGCCCACAATAAAATCACTAATGGTAATTTTTTGGATTTTCACTTGCCCTATCAGAAAATGCTTTGACTTTAATTCCAATTCCTTATACCCTTGCCTTACAGCAATGAGGTAAAATGACAAATACGATAGGAAGACGGCTACCCATTCTGTAACCAGAGACTAAATAAGCCTTCACAACTTTGATACATCATCTAGGGAATTTTAATCAGACTAAGTGAACCAGCCTGTCTTATTCAGAGAAGACAGAAAAGACTTAAGTCGTCATGAAATGTGACCTACACAACAAAGATTATTATAACTTGCTCTTCTGACAGGTGGATGTTGCTTATGTTATTTCAACATCTCTTAATGCTGTGTCTTCTGTACGGTTCCATACTATTCACTACTTATCAGTCTAGAAGAAGTGTACTTGAAGAGGTTTTATTCATATATTCCTATGTAAGTGTCTCCTTTGTTTTTTAATAGTTTGCTAATGGAATATAACACACTGAAAATAACCTGCACATGGATACAACAAACTCATTAACCGACTGCTTCTAAAGGATGCAGAGCACACAAGTGCACATTGCTGAGATTTTAAAGGTCTTTCTTTGCTAGTGCATTTAAAACTGCTGAAATTTTCTCAGTTGACATGGCTCTGAATAAGGACATCTGCTTGGCAGATTTATCGCTGGGAGAAGCCACACAGGCTTTAACTACACTGCCTCTAACACTGCTACTCAGTCATGAATTTCTAGGGCTGAGAACTAAGTTCACCTTTGAATTGTTTTCACTCCTCTCCCTCCCAGGTGAGACTGCCAAGAAGATGTGCAATCAGAGTCATGAGTGATAATGGGAACTGCCAAATGGATCCCAGATGAACCAGCTTCTGCCCCTGTTCTCCACAGACACAGCACTAAGCCTTTAAGGGCTAATGTAATGTCATGGAGCAGTGCTTGTTCAGCATCCTTATATGCAGGACAGTAGTTTTCCTCTTTGCACTACAGAGCACAGAACTGTGGTCTGGATTCAAAGATCAGAATTAGGTAAATTATTCTGTATTCCTATTTTTCCACATGAAAAAAGTAAAAAAACCCACCAACTTATCCTAGAATAAGAAAATCTTTCTGGGCGCTTCATCACATAAACTGAAACAACGAGATGCAACTTTTATTTTTTTTTTTTTATTTTCAAGTATTTAGTAGTACAGAGGGCATATGTTTCCCGGTACCAGTAAGCATGTGACAAGTGTAAAGGAATACTACAGACTGACTGGATAAGCCATGTGTCAGTCAGTCATAGATGGGGAAATCATGTGCTTTGTACTAATATCCCCAGAGACAAGATCCTTTCTAGCCTCATTTGAAGTTAAAGGAAAAAGGAAATAATACATTCCTTTTCAAATCTGTGTTGAAACACAAAGAAATGACCTAAAACTATTCAATAAGGGCAGTGAATGACTCCCAGGAATCTGTAATAAAAAACATGTTTAGAAACAGAACCTGACCTTATAATTTAAACAAAATGTTTTTCTATCACTCCTTACTACTCAGAAAACACCAAGAGAACATAATGAAATCTTACAATACAAGATTTTTGAGACATACTACCACACAACCAGCTCACAACAGACAAAAACTATTTATGGTATCTTTTTGCTATCTGCTTGCATTGACTACAGGCACCCAATACACCCCACGGGGACAAATTCCAGCACCACATGAAGCTGGCAGGTTCAGCGACCTCTTTGCTCAGACGCATTCTGTTGAAGTGAATTCCAACAACAACTATGAGGTCACCTTCCCCTTTTTTGTTATTAAGAAACACTTGCATGGCACTGGCTTTATAAAATGTGATGATAATTTCCAACATGGAATCATAACAACACTGCATAATTTAAATCCATTTTTTTTCTATGATTTCATAGTGCTTAGAAAGAATAAATACTATCCCTATTTGACAGCCAGGGAAAAGCATCTCAATGGTCCACAACTCCAGAAGAGCCTGGGATTCCTGGTAGACTATATTAAGAAGTGCAGTAGCACAGCATCTTTTTGGCTCCCTGTGATATACCAAGCACCACAAAGTCATTGAGACAGTAGAGAAAGAATTCATAATTCCCAGTTCCAAGATGGGGATTCCCAAAGGTGGCCTAGGAGTCCATAAAGATGATCTGAAATTGGACTGCAGAACCAAATTACTGTCAGATTTTTTCTTGTTTGGAAGATGAATGATCCATTTATGATATTTTCTGATGATTATTTTTGACAGTAACTCCATGGTGAAAAGTGTGACAGCCAGAGAACACTCTCTGTTCCTTACAATCTCGCATCCATTTTGATAGAGACCTATGCTGATACCAGAGTTTTACAGCTTCCAATGAGAAAGAAGTACCGATAATAAAAGGGACCAACCTGTTTTCATGGAATGAGTTGCACAGAAGAGCTCCTAGTAACAAACAGCTAAGAGTGACAAGCATTGAAAATAAAATGTGAAAAATCGCAATCATGCCTTTATCCGTCTTATCCCTCCAAACATATGCAACAGGACATCTGCTGCTCTTTAACCTCTCTTACAAGCTGCTATATATCACTGGGAGGAAAAAAATTTCTCCTGACCTACCAGTGGTACAAATGTGAGCCAAGCTGACATAGCAGTTTGATGTTTATGAGGCCTGTCTTTGTTTAAAATCAAGTAAGACCATCATTTTTTTTTAAAGTGTTCAACATAAATCAGAGGAAAAAACCCAAACCCAAGAAATGTTACCTTGAAGATTCTGTGGATACTACTCCGACTACAATACTTTGCATGCAGACCCCTAACCTCTGTTCCTTGCTGCTCAGACTGGGAGCCCTGAGGTGTTTTTCCACTGAGGCACTATATCTTATCACTGGGATCCATTTTAGGTTATCCTACAAGTGCAGACTCCATATAAGAATTAGTAGAAGCAACAAGCTATACAATAATTACAAAAATAACACTCAAAAAAGCCTGCTGCTCAAGACAAGAAAGGGTGCATACAAAAATGCAGTGAACTGGAAATGATATCGCAGAGCCCTTCAGCAGAATGGTCTAGAACATCTAATTAGCTGTTGCTGGCTGAAGATTTATTTTAACTCAAAGGTTTCCCTTTCAATTCATTTGTAGAGGTTTTCATGAGAGAACAACAAGAATTGTTTCCAAATCAAAACAGAAAATTAAGTTGTGGGATGTCTGCAAGCGACATAAAATTCAAATATCTGTATTATAACAAGTTAACTTCTCAACCACTGTTTTTGCCTTACTAGAAGTGTCACAAACACATCAAAGAAAGTTCTGCTGCTGTCTTGTTGTCAACCCAGAAAGGTTATCCAAGTCCCATCTTCTTCCCAAACTGTACAAATAGAGAATACAGAATAACTGGAGAGCAAAGACTTAGTTCAGAGAGCCCTGTGACAGTCAAAGGAAATATAACCCTGCATTTGCCACATGGGAAGTATAAACTCCTGTTTTCAAGCATCTGTTTGTGAAGTCTCTAAAATATGACAAGCCACTTCTGTACCATTGTCAGTTTACAGAGAAAAATAACATGGAATAATTTCCATCTGTAGAAAAAAACACAGACTCTTACAGTATAAATCACCTAAAACTAGTTCAAAAATACAGTTATACCACAGTGTGTAGGAATCTTCTTATTACCAATAACAGTACAAAACAGTATGTTCAACCATTTTGAACACATTAGACTCAAGCAGACTTAGCTTAGAAAATATTCAAGGTGCAGAAAAGTTGCACCAAAAGCATCACCCCTTTTGCTGGAAGTTTTATGTGACCATGTGAATCTTTCCAATCTTCCCGCTAGTTTTCAGAGAGGACTAGGAACAATTCACCATGTGTTCAAAGGTTGCTTTTCCCTGAGAAGACCTGAGCTTAAAGTCTTTAATTTCTCCTGGAGCAACAGACACCACATGCACCCCCAAAGAAAGCAGAAGGGACTTGAGATGCTCTCCATAGCTGAGGAAATCCTCAAGCTTAGGTCTCGAGGAAGGACTGCTAACTAAACAGCTTAGCTTACTTAAAAATCTGGGCAGTTTCATAGAACTTTATACGTATGGATTAGGGGAAAAAAGCAAGCAGTGCATTTCCCATGTCATATAATTCTGGTGATACCTTTAACTGCAGAAGCGTTCTTTGGAACTCACCCTGGGGTCCTCTGCTGAGACTATCAGAACGAATAAAAATGGAAGTCTTTCAATATGAACAGACCCACTGAGAGAAAGCTGACAATTTTCACCTGTTAATTCCATAATACATAAAAAATTATTATTACAGAAACCTTACTAATCTGTAAGACTGCAAGAATGATCCCAACCTTAAAAATAAGTATTCCTAAATAGCATTCACTTCAGCTCTTCTCTAGAAATGTAATTGCAGTATCACCTTGGAGTTAAAAAAAAAGCAGCACTGCAACATCGTACTTACTAACATATTTACTGAAAACAGACAAAGCAAGTGTTCAAATTACAAAATAAATACGTCTCTAAGCCATCTAGGATCCTTCCTACAATGTATTTCTCTCCCTACCCAAGCAGGTGCCATTCCTGTTCTCAGTGAACTCAAATGAAGATCTTCCATAGAACATTATTGCCTCTAGAAGAAATGCAACTTCTCAGCTGACACTTCCTTGAAGCAAATCAAAAGAGGAAGCATCTATCACATCTTCACTGCTTTTGTAAGTACTGCATTTTGAACACACAAATAGAAATTCACTGGATCTTCCACCCCTTCAAGTTGCAGATATGCAAGTCACAAAAGGATCAAACCTACAGTCTTTATTCGATCCCAAACCTATTGAGATCAAAGGCTTTGAAACAGGACCTTAAATGTTTGGAAGGGATTTCAAAGAAGCCTCTAATTTAATTTATTTATTTTTGTATTTTCTTATTCTTCACGATGGAGTTAAGGTATAACAGGACAAAGATTTGCAAAGCTCTGATCAAGACCACATTGATATAGAGAAGGGCTCAAAGAATCTTTTTGGGTTTATTATCTATAACTGCTAGTATTCCCTCCACTTTTTTTTTAAGTTGTATCTACCAAAAGATTTTAGCCAGAGGGTTACAGCTGCTCAGGATTTCCTCTGTGTTCAGATCTCATTTAATTGTATATTATCAACCATTCCCTGGAGAACACATTTAATAGATGACAAATATGTTTCATGAACAAACTTTCTCAAAAGTGTTGTGAGATTTGAAAGCCCTGACAGAGAGCAATGATCTGTGTAACTTCATATTCCCTGGGGAACACCACTGCTCTGTTTGAGCTCTCAAATGGTGGGGGAAATCGAGCTTAAAAATGGGTGGGGGAAATTCTAAGTAATTTTAAAAATAAATTAATAGATACAGTAAGCACTCATGGTACTGGACTGAAAAAAAGATACACTTGCTGTTTTGGTGCCAAATATTCCAGTATCTCAGAGAAATTAAAATATACCTCCCTTCTCCTCCTCTGACCATTTTCTGCTTATTCCCTTTTAGCTTCCAGTCTTGTAGTCTTTCTATATGTACAAATTGAGGTGGGGACACAAAACCTGAAAATAGTCATTAACTGAAGAGATGTAGGCAGATGTTGCAGTCCGTAGTCACTTGTGAGCTGCAGTCACGGGTGTCTGTCATATGTCGCTGTCTAGTAACCAGAGGAGAGGACACTGAAGGTGGGAGTCCCTAATAGAGAGTAGTTTGACAGTAGGTACAACACAAGACATAACTGAGGCAATCAAGACACAGGCAATCTCTTCCCGACATGTTCATGCAATGTTTATTTCAGCAAAATCCTAATCCATTTATAGATAGACAAAACATATTATCGATAACTAAATGCATGGTGAAGGGTCTGGGAAAAAGAACTGCCTCTACACCTGTCCAGGTGCACAGCAGCAGCATCCTGGACCATAGCAGTTTTCAAACATACATGTTTAATCAGATCATGACAAAAACTTAAAATCTTTTTAAGAAAGCCTATCAATACAACATTAGGAGGAAAATATACGTCTGCAAAACAAATATTATGACCCTCATGCGCATATGTTTTGACAAACTCTTCTTCTTAAGCTTAAGCATTTGTGCCTTATACTTACAGTACAGTCTGCAACACACATTACGTTTACCTGGAAAATTGCAGACCAAGCAAAATCTATGTGATGAAACTAGACAAAAGGTTTGATGAATTAGTTTCAGAACAAGAAAACTAGAAGGAGAATAATGTCCTCAGTAGTCCAGGGAAGCAGTCATTACAGCCAAGCAGCCCCATAAGTTTCCAACTCTCTTTCACGATGATGACATTACAAATCATCCATCCCATTTCAGTGTTGCAAGATCTTTCTTCCATCAAGTAATTTTCTAGAAAAGCTGCATATTCCAAAGTTACCACTTTTGACCTTCTGCATTTCTTCCTTACTTTCCACTGTTTCCAAAGAAACACAGATGCAAATAACACAAACTGACTTGGAAAACAAAACAGACTGGGAAACCTAAAAGGACCTTCTTGTGCAGTAGACTGTGTAAAAGGCAATAGTGTTTCTCTTCAGATCTATGTTTATCTCGTTTTAATGAAGTGGATAGCACCCCCTTTTAACACGTTGCTTTCTATCTATATATTTTTATCCAACTAGGAGAATCTAGAATCACTCAAAAATTCATTAACACTGACATTTAGACAACACAAAGCCATTTCAATTCAATTAAACAAACACAGTGTGTTAACCTTCAGCAAAAGAAGTAGCCGTTCATTTTTATAGGCTACCGTAAACAGATTTCTGGGCTTCAAAGCCAAGATCAATAAAGCTTCTGCAAACAATAATAATCTCACACAGACTCCATCGACAGCTGCTCAAAAAATACTGTCTGATTCTAAAGGTCTTAGTGACTGGGTGCTGTCTCAGTCTTTCCCTCTTGCTTTCTAACATCAGAGTGCAAATGCCAAGACCTTAGTGAATTCCTTTGCAGCAGCCACCAAAAGGAGCTGCTACCTCCTCTAGCAAGAAAGACTTCCTATTCTGAGAAAACTTGGGGAAAACAGTGAACCCATGTGTTGCACAGCTACCTAAATGCTGAAGAGACACATATTACGCTGCCTAAGGCTATAAGACACTTTACTTCCTAAAGTAGGTCAAAGACAGGTGAAGTGTTAAGCCTGCCTCTTTTCCCTTTAGATCACTGCTATTAGCTTCACACTAACGGAAAACTTTCACTCATCCACAGAATAGGCACAACTCAGTGGCCAGCTCTTTCCACAGTGACTTGCTTCCTTTCCTGTAATCTCACTAATGAAAAGTAACAGAGAGCAATTCAGGAACAGCAGCTTCTCTATTCCTCAGTCCCGCTAAAGCTGCCAATGCAAAGTTCAGCTTTATGTTCTTATCTACTCCAGTAAACATGTTACTGCTTCCTACTTACATTCCCAGTATCTTTTTGACTGCCTATTTAAGCAGGTAGGTATGTTTGTGTGCAGGGATTTGTTTTTGGTTCATGTTTCAGTGTTGGTTGTTTCTTTCAGTTTGCCTTCTTTTTTGGAGGGGGCACGTTGTTGGTTGGTTTTTTAAAACAGTTCTTTGGGGCACAGACAGTATCTTCTTCAGCAATGCCATGCTTCAAGCCCACTGATAACTGATAGCCAGCAAATACTGTGGCAGTGCTGTACTTTATCAAGTGAAGTAATTATCACAATTGTCAACAGCGGACACATAAATCACTGGCTGATCAGGAAACACGCAAAATGCAAAGAGGGGGATGGTAACTCTTATCTTCCCAGCTACATTAGGAGTCTTATTTAATAATGACATGCAATTATGATGCAGCTACATAATCACATATGGCCAACATATGACTCTACCGTGGCTTAAACTTAGATCCTTATAATGTTTTTCCTTCTTGCTTAGCAAATTGCCCTATGACCCAGGGAGAATGGATAAGTACACAATGGGTACAAAAATCTGGAGACTTCCTCCTATCTTCACTCATAGGTCGGTGAAGGACTGAGGCGAGAACTCAAACTGTACTCTGTGATAGCTCAGGTCAGGTCTCAGGTCAGTGCATTAGGCTGCTTGAGAACGACTGAAAAGTCTTATCCTTGAACAAAAGCTTAAGGCTAAACTTTGCATTGTCAATATGAGGGATTTGGAGGGCTTCTGTAATTCCATAATGATTGATTCAGCTATTACATTAAAAAAAAAAAAGCAGCATATCTTCCCTTTATAGTACTTTTCTGCAACATTACATGAGTATTGCAGGTGGCACCATATATGAAAAGAAAGCTATCACACATATTTCTGTTGGACTCTGTACATCAACAAGTCACATTACATATATTTAATTTTTTCAGAGCTTAGGCTATTGTGCATTGTCATCTGATGTGGTGAGATAAAGTACAGTTTAATCACAGTGACCAGAGGTATCATCAGAGGTATAGGACATTTAAGCCATCTTAATAATGAAAGGAAAGCGTTCCTAACAGATGGCCAGTTTTCAAAGTCATGGTTTAGCTGTAATTTTAGACTACTCCCACTAAGTTCAAAATCGCTCTATTTTCATGTTGCTGAAAATTAGAACAGGATTGGATCTTCTAAGGATATTTAGTGAGTAGGTATATGCCACCATACTGCCAAATAAGCACTGTTCAAATCCATGTGTACTGCATATTAAATCTACTTGATGCACAGATGACATTCTGCTGAATACCCACAGCTTGCAGATGCGGTGGTTCTGGTGCTTGCTGCATGCCTCTGGTTTGTATTTACTGTATTTCTTCACTAGAGTCCCAACAAATTCTTTGTCTATTCATGGACTTCTCATCCAGAGGAATCCAACAGCAGCCAAACATTTAGTGAAAGTAATAAAGCAAAATCCAAGCAATAAGCCTGGTGGGGTATATGCCTATTCAGGTTGATTCCCAAATCACCTTGATTGATGGTAAGAGAAACTAGTTCATTACAGCAAGGCAATTCATTTAGGTCTTCTAGGTAGAAGTCTGTACTATCTATAACAACATTTTTTCCTTCCTTTTGCTGCTGCAAACTAGTGCCAGATTTACAATAGCCCATTTCCAATGCAGTTTATAAGGAATAAAAAACACTTCAGACATCAGCACTGTTGGAAGTGGGTGCTACTCTGTCCAGTTGGCAGTGTTATTTCTGCTTTCAAGGGCATTTGGGAACATTAGCTACATTCAATGCAAAAGCAATTGTGCTTATGGTAGAAAACACCATTTGGATCATCACATAAGAGGCTGCAATGTATTGTGGTGGATTTGCAAGCCTAAGGTGGTTCTGTCCACTCCTTTTCTTACCCCTCAGTATATGAATGAAGTCTAGCTTTTGTTAGGAGTGCCTCTTCTGAAACAAACAAAATGGATACACAGAAATTCAGCAACAGAAGAACTGTAGGAGGCACTGGTGGGACTTAAGGGAGTGAAAAGGAAACACGTCAGGGTTACACAAAGCATCTGAGCCCTATCGCAGAGGACTCTGACTGACTAATACAGTTTACCAGCAGAAATGAACTGTCTAGTCATGTGGAAAGAAACTGATAAGTTTCTTTCAGAAGGCAGCAGTTCATCATACCTCCAACTTCAGAGGTTAAAGGTTTACTCAGATGAAGTCAGGTGACAAGTAGTTCATTTTTATCACACCTGGCTCAAACGAGGAAACCTTTTGCTAGGAAAGGGCATGCTTTATACCTATCAGCACTAAAGACACTGAATGTGACCATTTATTTGAGAGCTCATGTAGCTGTCATTCTAATTTTTTTATCTCTCATTCTGCATTGTAAAAAAAACATGTTTTGATCCCTGATATCATGTGGATAATACAGACTTTGTTCCTATATCGATATCTTTGTTTACTCTCATACTAACATGAACAGCTGAATGAAACCTATACTTCAGAAATAAGTGATGCAAAACTCATCTTCCCTATCATCCCATAACATTATGTGAAAGATGAGACTAATCCTCATGAATCACAGAATCCAATTCCTTGAGGCATTCAGCTAGTTGAGTCATCCTTCAGGCTTATCAGCAATTTGACCAAAATAACAGCAAAAAAAGCTTCACTGCAGACACATATGTCAGTGTGCTGACCCTGGCTGGATACCAGGTGCCCACCAAAGCCAATGTGTCACTACCCTTTTTGCAGTTGGTTCAGTTCCCAAAAAGATTCTGCAGTGTAATGATTTCTTAATGAACTGGAAGTTGTACACCAAGAGCAGGAATCACTATAATTATCACAGCTGTTTTAACTCAACAGAATAGAAAGTAGTGTATGGAGCATTTCTGTTTCATTCTCCCCAATGAAACATAACAGACCTGTTTTTTTCCAAAAGCATATTGTGAAAGCTGCGCAAAAGCAGATTTAATGATCTGACAGACTTTTGCACCTCCCCGTAATTTCAATCTGTTTCAAATGTACACTGGAATAACAATATACCTACACATTGTCCTGGTTTCAGCTGAGACAGAGTTAATTTTCTTTTTAGTAGCTGGAGCAGTGCTGTATTTCGAACGTACTATGAGAATACCATTGATAACTCAACGTTATTGCTTTTAGTTGTTACTAAGTAGTGCTTACCCTAAGTCAAGGACTTTTCAGTTTCCCCTGCTCTGCCAGTGAGCAGGTGAGGGAGCACATCGAGGACAGCTGAGCAGAACTGGCCAAAGAGAATACCATAGAACATCATGCTCAGTTTGTAAACTGGAGGACTCGGCTGGGAGAGACCAATCACTGAAGGGGGACTGGCTGGGCACCAATCAGTAGGGGGTGAGCAATGGTATTGTGCATTACTTGTCTTGGATTTTATTCCTCTCTCCATTTTTGTTATCTCTCTTTTCATAACTATTCTTACTATGTTTTACTTTATTTCAATTCTTAAACTGTTCTTATCTCAACCTGTGGTTTTACGTTTTTCCCCTGATTCTCCTCCCCATCCAATTGGGGTGGCCTGGAGTGAGCAAGTGGCTGCATGGTACTTAGTTGCTGACTGAGGTGAAACCACAACACACATAAATAACCATTACATCACCACTTTTCAGAGGGAAGGCAGTCCAATTCCTCCCTCATGGAACACTGCTGTACCAAACCCAACAGCTCTGATCTGGCTGTACGGGAAATATTAGCATAATTTAAGGGGAGTAAAATGAGTTAACTAAACAGAAACTGGATTATTTATGTTAGGAACAGCAAAAGGAACAGACAAGTGCTCCCTTTTAAGTATCTACTCACTTTGCCTAGGTTACATACAAACCAAACACACAGAGTTAATGTCACCTTTTAAAGAGCATCCTGTTTATGCTAAACTGGAATCTACCAAGAAAGGCTATGTTACTACACAAAACCTCCCACACTTGGACAGAAAATATCACCCATGGCTTCCAAAAGGCTTTCTTCTTACCATCCCATGCACTTTGCTAAAGAAAAGAATAGCTTTTCCATTGTTTATCACATGGTATAAAAGATTGAAAAAATGCTGTAATTTAACCATATTGTTCCAGCTGTTCCCATTTGATTCATCACTGACATTCAGATCACCAGCATTTAGTGGATATTCCAGACCTTTATAGTTAGTGATGCCTCTGCTAAAAAAAATAAATTGCCCAAGACAGCAAGGATGCTAATCAGAGTGTTCTTCAAGTTTTCGGCATAGAAATCTAAATCTGAAAATTCAATTCCCTTTTTTTCTGTCATTTATTCCAAAAGCACACATGCAAGATGCTAGTGGCAAAATAAAATATGGCACCACACTTCATGTTGAATCACCTTCTTCTTCAACTACTCTATTACAGCTTTCATTAGTGGAAATTAAAAGTAAAGCAAACAGCTAATGAAGTACTGTCCACCTTGTGCTATGGTGCAGCCCCAGGACATCACAATTACATGCTTTTTCACGAGACAAGCATCAAAGGAAAGCAAAAGTACTTTTCCAAATGGTACTACTCAGAAGCAGATTTGTGCTGGCTGCAGCAAGTAGTTATCAGGGCCAGTCAAATACACTTTTTTATTTGGAAAAGCCTTGTTCCCAGAAGGGAACAGGCTGCAGAAAGAGTGATAGATTGTAACAAGAATACACAGAAAAAAAGAAAACTATGAAGAATTCGGGACCAATTGAGGCAGGGGGGGAAAGAGTAGGGTTGGGAGGAAAGCAACATGAAGATCTATAGTTAATTATTTCTACATATAAGAGGGAGTTAAATAAGAAATTTTAGAAACATGAAGACACGCATATCCAGCTACTTGGTTACTGTAATAGACCAAGAAAATGTTCCTTTCAGCAACACCTGCCTGCCCTTCCCAAAGAGAAACATGCTCTGATCTTCTGACTTTACCAGAACCCTAAAGAAAACAGAAAGCCTTCTAGAAACAATTAGAGTTTTAACAGGTCCACCTAAAAATATGAAGAAAAAGTCATGGCCAAAGTACTTTGTACTCAGTACTTTGACATGCTTTAATGCCTCTTAGAAAAAAACAGCCATACAAAAAATCCCCAAACCTCTCCTCAAAACCCACCAACTGTTAGGTGAGTAAGTCATTGGGTTTGATGACTTGCTAAGAGGCTGTGTTATTTTTTACAGTCTTTGCTGATGCTAAATATGGTTTCATGAGCTGCTCCCTGACTGTAAAGCAGACAGTGTGGGCTGGAGGGTGTTCATTTAATTGTCTTGCCAACTGAATCTCCTTCTAGATAAACTCCAAGTGCTCTCCTCTGTACTATACCATGGAAAACTTGCACTAAAAGCAATTGATCAAACTTCTGGGCACCTACAGTGACCATAGCCACTGCTCAGAAAGTAAGACTTAAAGAAAAAGATTAAGAAAATTAGAACTCAGCTATTCTAGCTGCTTGTTTTGTCCATCCCTTATCAGTCTGTTTGTAGATTAATCGATATGTACATGCAAATGTATTCATACACCCAGTGACCTTGCAAAATATTCCAGTGAGAAGTTCAACCAGGTAAAATAATAAGACTGTTTGCTACAGATGCTGCAAATAGCGGGAGCTGAAATTAATATTGAAGTCACAACAGCATATTTCGCATTAATGCCAAATACAACATATCTGCAATATATCTGCTTTCCACACCCTTTGTGAGAGAATGATGTGAGGGTTTACATTTGTGCCCCCTGATCTCTTCTCCACTGTGCTGACACAGGTACTTGGAGTGAACCAGACCAAAAAACTGTTTTCTTGACTTATTTTTCAGCTGGATCAGTTCCTTGAACTGGTTCACATCATACTTGCACAGGAGTCAACACCATCCAGGCAAAAGCAGCAGCCAGCAGTGGGATTATTTAACTTGACATCACTGCCGAGAAGATCTAAACACTGCCCAAGAGTAATGTATCAAATACTAATTCATTAAACATTCATTACTCAACTATTTTTACACAACATGCAAAAAACACCACAAAATGTTAAGTTGCCACATACTAACCTCAGTCACCAATCGCTCTCAGATCACAAGCCATCAGAAAGGGATTAAAAAACCCTGCATTTTTATCCCCCTCATTTTTATCATTAGTAAGTTAATTCTGTATATTCTGTATACAGATTTACTTCTATACTTCCCACTTACTGTTCTCTGTACCTCTCAAGTACTGAAGAAGAGTAGAATAGGAGACAGTTTAATTTGCATTGTTTTCCTCTTTAATGATTATGTTAGTTTAAAAATAATTTAGAGAAGTACTGACCCACCAGGTGCCTCTAGAGTCTCTACTAGTACTAAAATACCCAAGTTCAACAGGTGACATTTGCATTCCCACATTCCTCTTCAGCTGTAGTCCAGCCTACTTGAACCTGCTAACACAGCACTACTTTTCCACCCCTCAAAAGTGGTGTGTCTGGGAGGATGGTATTCCCAACACAAATGTCATGGCAGCATCTGTACCAGTCTCTACACAAATTCTTTCATCTCACTGAAGGGTAATGTAACCAAGTATCCTCTTACTTGGTGCTACGGATCTCACCTCCTGGTATTTCAGGCTGGCTGACACAGTATTTTAAAATTACAACTCAGCTTTCAGTTAAGAAAAATATGCCATTAGAAAAGCACACATCTCAAGTATGAAATTGTATTGGGTTGGCATGGACAAGGTTTTGGCTGCAGAGGTGGATTCTGTGAGAAGATGCAGGCAGCTTCATAAGAGCTGGGTCTATTTTGCCCATCATAGCAGTTGGTGAGTGATCTCTTCCTATCCTTATCTCGCCCTACAAGCCCTTTGTTGTATCTTTCTTTCCCTGTCTAGCTGAGGATGGAGAATGAAAGTGGCTTGGTAAGCCAAGGAAGCAAAGAATAACCAGCCTTCAACTTCCCACTGTTTCCTTGTATCCACCCAGAAATGATCCTTTACCTGCAAAGCCTCTCCTTCCAGCAGAAGGAGAGTAGGCAGGAAGGCCTTGCCTGCAAGATACTAAGACTGAACAGGCTGTTAAATTTGTTTGCCGTGAGCCTCCATCGCTACTTTGTCACTTCCATCATTAAAGGTGCTCAGTTTGCCTACGCTAATCCTTTCACAGCCTTCTGTAAGGGAAACACTGCGCACAAAGAGGTAAGAAAACTGTAAAAAGCAAGAAATGAGAGACTCACTGCAGTTAAGGATTCAAAGCTGATGAAGCAGAGGGTTTTAGGTTATTTTTAAACACTGCTGCAGTACTATAATATGCTAAACCTTTAAAAGCCAGCATCATAAGACACACTGCCTTGGATTCAGTAATAAAGGACTTGCAGTACACCAGTCCCTGTGTCAATAATTGAGCTTCAGGGTTTTTTTTTCTTCTTTTCATTTTTTTTCCTTAAATAGTATGCTGATATTCAAACAAGAATATTAATTACTTCATTGAATAGAAGTGTCCTAGGGCTTTTTATCTTCTGCTCAGTGTATTACGATGTACTACATGGATTATATTGCACCAGCTGCTAATTTTTTTAAGCAGGGTTCACTCAAACCTTGTACATGTGTGCTACTACTCAGGAATTGTCAGGCCAGTTAGGACTAATGCAGCTAAAGCTCAATAGTGGTTGTTTGATTACTATAGGGATAAAGCTGAAGAAAGGACACAGGATATACAATAACGTTAAGAAAGAAAAAAAATTCTTCTAATGACTAGACAGACATTACTTCATGGTCAGAAAAACAGCTGTAGCTAGTTCACAGTCCCAGAATGGATTTCTATATGACTTTGAATCTGTTCTTACAAGTCTCACCAGGCATGTTATGGGATTTGAGATCATCAGCTAAGAGGCACTAGAACCATACAAAATTAGGGCCTATTTTCAGAACACCTCCCCCCCCTTCTGTTTTTTTAAAACTCAGGTGGCACACTCAGTGACTTCAGTAAGTACTAAAATTTGCTTAGCACAGCCCCTCCATACACGCTGACATTCGCCCCAACCCCTTAGGTTCCTTACTTACCCCCAAAAACACACACAAACTGACTTGTAGCTGGAAAATTTCAAGAGACAAAAACATTACAGAAATTTAAGACTTACCAGTGAATGGATATTTATTAAGTACATGGAGTGGACAGAGAGCAGCACTGGTTAGTCAGGTTCCACACTTCCCTGCCCCTCCTCCAGTTACTTTAAAGACAATAAACTTTATAATGAAGTATTGATAACATCTTCCCATTTAGGCTAACAGGCTTATCACACACTCCACTACTGAATATGCTGTTTTAATTAGCAAGATGGATCTTGGAGCTGATATGTTCTGTTGTGCTATAATTTCTGCCTTTACAGTAATTTTCTCCTGTTTTTCACAGTATAATGTGCTATAAATCCTACTTAGGCTGCCTCACTGGCCTGTTGCTGCTCAGAGTCAATCTTTCAGGCCCTCCGTTTCCATGACAACTTCCTGCCATCCTCCCATTTGCAGGATTATCCTACAGCCCCCCGGGGAGACTGCTCATGGGCTCCCAGAGTTAGAACTCCATTCAGTCCTCTCTCTGCCTCTAGCAGATTTGATTTGCCCAGCCTTGCCATACTATCTGTGCCTGGGACTGCCCCCAGCAAATGGGGCAACCACTCCTCTCTTCATCCTTCTTGAACATGGATGCCTAGAGAAATAATACAGACTTGGCTGGTTTAATGCCAAAACAAGTCCCAACAACCTGCCCTCTCACTCCTGTGTTTTGGGGGTTTTTGTATTTGTTTTGGTGGGTTTTGTTGTTGTTGTTTGTTTGGTTTGGGTTTTTTTTGGGGGGTTGGTTTTCTTTTATTATTATTATTACTTTCTTTTTTCTCTGTATCCTGTGCTCCCACATTCAGTCTCCACACAGATTTCACAAACTACAAGCGCATACTCTTTGTTCTTAATTCTCAGCCTTTGTTGTCTTGCCTCTTTCATAGTCTTCTTTCTCCCTGTTTTATGTTGCTTCCTCTTCCCTTTTGCTCTCTAATGCTCTTTTGAACACTCCTTTTCTTCCTTTTATTCATATTCATATTCTTCAATTCTTCTAAATGCAGCTGTGAGGATCCAGAAACCATTACAAGGTCATCCATCAACCACTCCTGCTTCCCCAGATCTTGCACCACATTCTACTAATACTTAATTAAATTTCAGTCACTAAGAAGACAAACAGGATTTTTCCCTCCCTCCCCCACCATGGATCTCCTTTTTTACTTTTCCTTCAGTCTCCTTTTGAGGTGTGAAACATTCATAACCTACGAACAAGTATCAATCTGTCCCTGCTATTTCGAAGTAGCAAAGAAAACCAGGGTTGATTGTTTTCTGGAGCTAAGGGAGAGGCTAACAAGGATAACAGGCAGAAGGGCTGCACCTGAGATAGTATCTTCTCTGAAGTCACTGTGTGAAGACAGCAATTGGGAGCCTCCAAACATTTGCAGGCAGGGGGAGAGCAGCATTTCTCAGATTTCCTTCTGTATGACCGATTCATTCCTCAAGCCTATTTCTGTTTTTATGGATGCAGTTCCTTACAAACAATGGGCACATAACCGCTCATAATAAGAAATGCTATGGGGATATATACACCACCTAACCTTAAGCATCCAATAAAACTCAAAGCTCCTAGGTTTACAGCTTATGAACAGATGGGATCTTACACATCAAGTTACTCCAGACTTTGGCCAAGCCACTGAGCCAAATGCCCAAGTTAGGTGCGTCAGGTAGGTCGGGTGAAGAAGGAACCTCCTTATAGATTATCCCATAAGCTTATCATTTCCACAGACTTAAGAGATGTGCAACACGGCAAGTCTCCAGCTGGACTTCAGTGAGGTATGACACAGTTGGGCACCACAGCACTTGATCATACCTATGGCAAAGTTAAAAAGCAAAATGACTTCTGCATGGAAAAATCAGATCATTCTCATCCTTTACTCTTCAGAACAATGACAAAGGAAGCTCTTTGACAAATGAGCTTTTTTTTTTTTCTCACACAGGTGTGAGTCCTACTAATTTGAGAGCAAATGTATTACGGTATCAGATTACTGATATAGTGAAATATCTCATGTCTTTGCTACAGCCAGAGGATCAGCAACTACAGAAAATGCTGGAAATCCTTCATAATTCAGTAGCATCTCTACAATCTTTACATTTCCACTCTAGTTTAAATTTTCAAAATTTTTAAGTGGCAATCTAGGCTTTGAAACACCTGCTGCCCTTCCAGTTCCAGACCTAGTTCTTAAAAGAAACCTTCACAGAGGAGCACAAAGCAAAAAGTGCAGCAAAAAGAATTTGGATCAACAAGAAATAAACCCTCCTTAGGGAATGCTCACTTGGGAGATGGTTTTTTCCCACTAAATCTTCATGCTGTCATCAGTTTATATTTAATAGAGCTCATTATCAATGTAAATAAGACCTTCCAGATCTCTTTAATTTAATAAGCAATATTTTTTTATTCACCTGAATCCCTCGAGTACTATGGCTGTCATCTACCTTTTGGAATTTGTTTTTTGTACTTACCAAGAAGCCTGATTTTAAGACTAATAAAAGATTATAGAAGAAAAATACAAGCGAGTATTAGAAAAATCCAGAATTAATTTCTATTACGAAAACTTACCCAGAAGAAAGAATATTTTTCAGAACCACGATCTTTGAACAGATTTCTGAATCATTTTTTGTGTTTACATTAAAAATTTCTTTCTCGCATGAGTAAGAATCACCTCCCATCTTGTACATACAGGAGAACTTCAGTAGCTAAACAAAGCTGTATTTGCCATAGTTTTTACATATTCCATATTTCCTGCCAAGAATTCAATCATATTAAGTGCCTCACTTCACACACTTTATACAAATTTGTAAGTGTAACATATTTGTCACAGTCATTGCAGGAATTTCAGCACCTTCATGAAAACTTTCTCTGAACTGGACAGAGTACTGAGCTAAAGCCTACTTTAAATCGACCTTTTCTCCTCAATCTGTTTCTCGTTTTACAACTAGACTTCAGACTCCCTGGCACAATGACCATATTTTTCCAGTTCACACAACAGATCAAGTTGTTGTGAGGTTTTATTTGAACTGACATTGCTGTAATATCTAAGTAATTATTAATGTTTGTTTTTAAATGACACATACGAAGAAGAGGCATTCCATGCCAGATCTGCGCTCCATCTACTCTGATGTTCCACCTTTGATGTTTGTCAGTACCAGATACTTCACAGCATCTGCCTTAACCCACTGGTTAACTCCTACTAATAGCCTTATTCCCCCTGTGAGCTAGAGCTTAATATAAAATGCCCTTCATCTTATTAAAGTGAACAGAAACTGTTCAGATGTGTCTCAGATTCCATACCTCAAGCCACTGACTCACTTGAGCATTAAACATTTAATAATTTCTCCAGACTATGTTCATGAACACATCTTAGTGCACATCTACAGCTGTTCTCAGAGAGTTAGCTGACACCTCCACTGTTCTAATAAGGACTTTCCACACACGTGATGGAAGGACTGTCCTTCTTTTAGCAGGACTAGAGAAATTCCAGAAAGCAGTGCTCCCAAGGACCGTGAAAGTGTAGTTTTTAGTTAATTTCCCTCAAAAGGTTTATGTATTCTTTCACACTAAAGGGGGTTTTTACCATACACTTTTCCAAACCCTGCTTTTAAAAGGAATTTGAAATCAATGCCCCTAATGATACCCCCAAACACTCATGAATCAGTGACATATGTTCCCACAGTGACCTTATACTGCATTGACAGTGGCTTTGTCCGTGAGGGTGAAGTCATAAGTCAGCCCCCAATCTTGATAAGCTCAAGACAGTCATGACAGTCAAGATAGTCAGTTGATAAGCTGAAACCAGTACTCTCAGAAATAATATGTTCTTTACAACTCACAGTACATTGCCTCAAGGCCTTTTTCTTTTAAAAAGTGTGCTGCTCTTCATTGCCACTAATGAATTGCCTCCTTTTATAAAAAACCCAGTAATAAAACACGAGGTTGATGTTTTCCAAAAGCACAAGCTAACTTGAATTTTGGCTTTTGTGCTCTCATTCTCCCTCCCACTGTGCAGATCTCCAGACCCCACGCTGTTGTTCGTACCTCAAGGCAGATGGACCGGTTTAGTTCTGATCCACCTAAAACCAGAAAATTTGTTTTAC
>VXAY01007648.1:22641-60360 GCA_013399855.1 Oxyruncus cristatus
GGGGGTGGGTCCTATTCAGTTTCGGCTGGCTAAGGTCAAACAGATAACACTCCACCTTTTCCCCTGAATTCCAACGGCAGCACCTACTTAAGGCCAGACTGTTGGAGCAGCAACCTTCACTTAAGCCTGGCTTATGTTGTCACAGAAAAACATACTGATGACTTCATCAGCACAACTACAGACTTTGGTGCACTTTTGAACTCAAAGAGGGCACAGTAATATCATGTTCTTCATGTTCTATCAACACTTCAGTTGAATAAATTTTCTGTACACCTCACAAAAAAAGAAGCTGCTTCCCTGCAGCTGTATTTCAGTGATTGGTTAAGAAAAACTACCTCTACTTGTGTAGTACTGAATGTACAGCAATTTTAGAACTTTCACATATATTGGAAACAAAGTTACAGTGTACCATAAACATGCATTTCTCCCACTGTTCAAGACAAAAAAAAAAAAAAAATCCAAACCCACACCAAAATCAAACACATAACCAAAAGTCACTCACAACTTGCTCAGAAGTCTGACATAGGTTTCAAACCCCTGAAAACTTACACTACGACCAAGACTTTGTGCAGGACAGCCCATCAATGGTAAACTGACTCCATTCTAACAGTACCACAAAATTCAAAACACATACAAACAGTAGACAGTCAAGAGTATGATTACGTGAAAATTGCTGTAATGCTCCTCTGACAACACTCCGACTCTGACGTCTCTGAGCAATGAACAGTTGTTGCGAGGTATTTACATCTGCTTCTTATCTTGGAAAGGGCTCCCAGTCTAAGGCAGTGCTATAAAAGGATGACATACTACTAATGTCCAAAAAAACCCTGAAACCAACCAACCAACCAACACCCCTCGCCCCCCCCCCAAAAAAAAAACCAACCAACATGAGCTGTACTGGGAAACACTATGCTTTTTAATAGTTGGAAGGCAAATAAAGAAACTTCAAAGTTTTCCTTGTGGACTTAACCATACAAATTTCAGGCCAGATCTTCAGAGAAAAAGTTTTGCTGCACAGAAACCCTCTGCACTTTGCACTTTTGCTGAACCTTTCAGTAAGAGACCAGACAATGCCCAGAGACTGGACATCTCTCCATGCACATATGAAGGCAGCTGTGCATGTGTGGAATAAGAATGAGGGAAGCTTAGGAGACTATCAGCAAGAATTACCTGTATGGTACGGATAAACAACAGCTTCCTGACTTTCAATTTGTTCAATATCTGTTATCAACAATTTGAACCAATCAGTTTTTAAAGTGGGATTTGGATATTTCTGATGGTAGTTTGTTTTTATGCACAGGAATGTATCAGATACTGAAATACTGTGTGTTTTGGAAACCAGATTATCCTCAGCAAAAAAGGCAGGAAATTTAAGAAAAAACAGAAGGAAATATTGCACTTACCTAATTATGGCATTAACCTGGGAAACTACTTCAGTATAAGCTTGTTCCAAGAGTTGAGTAATACCCCCAAGAAAGCACACATTTGTAGTAATAGGAGCAACTCAGTGATACTGGCTGGAAGACAACTGAGATAAAGATCACAGTTTTCCTACCACTGCATTATCCAAACTGGGGTTTAGAAACAACATTTCCTCCTGATATTGTATTTCTCACATACTGTATTTAGCCTTATCCAGGGATACAGGTAAGATACCAGTTAGCTGGAAGCCTATTTTGTTTGATAACCAATCTTATGCTCTCCAGACTGTTTAAAAATTGGGTAATGAGCTTGCAAGCTCTGTTCCACTGCACTTGCATGAGAGGATCTTGGTCTCCTGGCCCACACAAGCGCAGGGAGAGGTAGTTTCTCCATACGTAACTGCACTTGGTGCCACTGGGCCGCGTGACAGGGATATACTGCTGGGACCATATGCTGAAGTTCAAAACAGACTCTTCAAAGCACAGACATGCAAAGGCAACGAAGGTCAGAGTCACAGCACCGCAAAACACAACATTAAAGTCTCTGACAGACTAGGATTTAAACAACAAAAAAAATAAAATTTAAAGCCTGCTATAAAACTCTCCATAACAGATTCCACTGGTTCATCACAATTATTCATTAGCAGGTAAATAACAATTGATTTCAATGTCCCTGTACATGTACTGACTCAATAAACCGTTTCTCCCCTGACGAGCTACAGCTGTCTCCAAGACAAATACAACCAAACCTTAAAACTACATTAGATCACTTCTATGTTAGCATAACTACTGCAGGTTTTGTCTGGTGACATAATTCAGTGAATGTTAGGAACTACTTTAGGCATGCTTTACTTTTCCCTGTATTTGGAGAAAGGTATATATATTAGGCTTTGCAGTTAATTTTATATCCATGGTAATAGTTAGGACTTAGTGAACGCTTCTCATTTAAAAACATGAACTAATTAAGAAATAAGAAGTGGGAGCTACTAGAGCAGAGCTGAGTCAAGCAGACTTTTCTCCTGTGGGCCACATCCCATTGCTTGAAGTGTAACATGCCTTTTCTGTTCCGGTCTAGTTTTTACCCTAAAATGCCTTATATGTCTCAATCTCAGAAGACAGAGAGAACACTTGATGTCTTCCATATCTGTCCACAACTGGCAGCATTGTTTCGGACTAGAAGGAATCCCTTCTATCCCTGTCAGTGAATGGTACTAAAGAAAAGAGAAACTGAGTGCTCCCCTACAAGCAAAACCCCATTTCTTACTCTTTTTGCAATATTATCAGCCATCTCCTTCTATATCTGTTTAACCCTCCCTTTCCACAGATGTCACTCGAATCCCAAGATTTACACAACTCATCTTCCTTGGCATCTTGGGCCTATGTTTCCAGTCCAGCACACATTCTTGGGGTACCTCAACACTCAGATGCCCAAGCATTTTTAGTTTTATTTTTTTAAAACCTCCTTTCTTATTCCATCCATCAGCACTAGCCACCCATACTTCGCCTTGTACATTCTACTTCCAGTCTCTACCCCACTTGAGTTTGAGAGCACTGATTGCATCAAATTGGGCATAGTTACATTTGGTGGCTCAGTATCCAGAAATGACAGGCTCCAGCCATTTGAAATCTCCATTTAAGCTTCCTGCTGAGCTTGCAGGCTTACAGAGCCAAGGATGCACTGAAACTTAGACAGAAATTTTGCTGCCAGTGATTGACTTATTTGTGTCAGTGCCTTGCACCCAGGGAATACATCAGTGCACAACTGGATGCACAGTCTGTGATGATCTTGCACCAAGCTATGTCCTATGACATGCCAAGTCAAGGCAGAGGATGAACAGTTCCCCTCCCACCCTATATACACAGGTGTAAACACCCTGCATAAGGTGGTTTCACAAGTTACGCAGCTGGTGACTCAGGAACTCATTTGTGCAAGGAACCACTATCAATTAAAGAAATCTTTATTACCCTGGAGCTGAGAACACCACTCACATCCTGCATTATTTTTCCTAAACCAGGAAGCATCAGGTCAGGCACAGCAGCAATCTGGCCCAGTGCTCCATGATGAACAGCTTGCTTGTGATGGATCATGGTGGCTGCAGCAGACTACTTTTGCTTTCCTGCTTCTTCTCAAACACTGGCCTAAGGTAATTGCAACAAATCCAAACAGGGCTACACTACAAGCTGTGTATGTTTTTGAAGCACTTTTCTAAGCTGTGAATGAAGTGTAGTATTTCTTCAAATGTAAGCCAGGATAGACTATTTTTCAACAAGAAGTTACAGTACAGATCATTCCTGTGTAAATGGTCTAAATCACATTTGGCAGTAAGTGTGGAGGCACTTCCAGATAATGGAACACAAGTTTGTGCCTTCTCCTTAGCATAAGAAAAGGTATTTCTTTAACCAAAGAAACATTTGGTTCTTACAGTAGATTTTGTTTCTAATGGAAGAGCACTGTGCAAAAAGACAACAAGTATCATTATGCTTCATCACTCGTATAAGCAAAGAGGCAAGGGAAAAAAGGGAGGGAGGTAGCTTGCACAAGATTGTGATGTGGGACAAAGAAAACACACCAGCAGCAAAGCTCAGAAAAGGAGAACGCTTGGCTCAACAGACTGGGGATGTAACTGCTTGCAAAAATGTGAAATGTGCAAAAAACAAAGTCAAATAGTATCTTAAACAACTCTTAAGTAGAAGAAAAGGAAAAAATTAGGCACAGGAAATTTCAGTTTGGATGCAGAAGAGTGTTTCTTTTGAAGGATTTTTTTTTTTTTTTTTTGGTGACATATATGATGAAAGACATTCAAGACTACATGCTGGCAATATATCGAAAGAAGCAATGCTGAACTGGCCACTCTGAGTTTTTTGTGCCTTGCCTTCCACCTCTCTTTTTTTTTTTTTTTAAATAAAATAAAGCTTGGCACATTCTGCCTCTCCTCACCTTCCATGTTAGATACCAGACTAGCATTCAATATTAAGCAACAGCCCCACACTGGTACCTTCGGAAATGAGCTTCAATGCCCTAATTAAGCCAATACGTCTTTGGCAATGTCTATAACCCTTACACAGTCACAGCAGTGAGAATCATGTAATCATGAAATCTAAGGAGGAAAACAGATGGTCTTAAATAAAAAACTTTGCATGTAATTTCTTTGCAACATTGTGTGAGGTCTCCAACTTGATAAAAAAATAGGAAGAAGCCACGCTGAAGAGATCTTTGGCTTTGAACTCCTGTGTTTAATTTGGTTCTCAGATTAAAATGAAACAAAAAGATACAAATTCAAATGAGCCCATGAACACATTAGTGTATGCCACACAACTGGGATGCAGCTTAGTAAAAGTGGGATAGCTCTCCGAGGACAGCAATGCACTGATTTGCATTACTGCATTTCATTCTCAGCAAGATGCAAGCAGTGTCAGTTATGAGAAGGGAGCACTGTGGGCCTCTGCAGGGGTAAACACAGGCCACAGGCAAAAGTTGGACATGTCAGCAGTCAGAGTGCTTGAGGTCAGGACTGAAGCAAACTCCAATAGTTTTCTAAGGAGCCCATGTTTTAACATGTCAAAGAACACTTCAAATTCTAGACCCACTAAACGAAACCACAGTAGGAGTGTAAGGGATGCTGAGTGTTAACGACTGAGGTTTTCAGCAGAGCCAAGTGCATGAAGCCATGTATCTGCAGAGGGTTGCTTCATGGTGAGGTACACCTGGCACCTTGGAACAGCATGGGAGTTACGGGGAGAACGAAGATGTCACAGAGAGCTCACAGACATTATCTAAACATTATCTACCCCACGATAAAGCTTCCAAACAAATTTCATCAGCACTTCATTACTAAACTCCATTGATTTGGAAAAGAAAACAATTAATGCCAAAGCCAACATCTGTGACATCTTGTAATATGATACTGCAAGCCACAGGAGTGTAACTTAATAGTTGAGCATTTTGAAACACTATAAGTTTTATTGGAACACTGGAGGAGAAGTCCTTAAAACTTGAGCAAAAGTCAGCCAGTGCATAGGCTGGTACTATGACATGCACCTGGCCCTGCTGCTGCTGTAGGAGTTGTCACACTAACACAAACATATAAACTCTGAAGTTTCAGGAGGATACCTGCTGTAACGTGATAGTAATAAAGCAATGCATGAAAGAACTGGAATCCACACACCAAATGCAAATGATACAAACAGTTAATCGCACGTGTTCACCCTGAGCCTGTGTAACAGTTTGTTTCCCCAATAAGATACAGCTTCCAGGCAGCTTTATCTTCTCCAGCTTCAACAACTGTGCCTCCTCAGTAACAGTGAGGCATATTAGTTGTGCCATCACATCTGAAGCTCATGGAATCTAATGTCAACCAGCAACTGGCTGTGTTAGGTACTGACAGCACTTCAGATACGGGAGCATCCAAGCAACAGGCTCTGAACAAGTCCAGCGCTGCTCGTCTGTGGGCAAGCAGCTGTGCATTGCCTTCTTTCAGGCACCTACTGCCAATTTCTCTCCTTTTAAAAAATCTGGGAAGCAATCTAAGGTATGTCAAATTTAATCACGTAGTTTCATAACCTGGAAGGATACTTTTCAAAGACTATCATAAAACCTAGAGAGCTCCACACAATGAGCATGGTGTTGATGCCAACAGCAAAGTTAACTAAGCAAGTGGATCCAATCAAATACAAATCTCACTTTGTGGTCATACCTGCAGAGTATTTTTAGGATTTTGAACACACTACTGAACATCAAAGAACACAAAATAACCAAATCTAATCTTTCACCTGTCGGGTCTGTTGAGGTGGGAGGAAGGAAGAGTAGGCTTGCAAAATGTGCCATGCAAGTCTGGTAACCAAAATCTAAAAGTAAAGAACTCTTCCTAAAGTGTTCAGAAATACCAAGGACTCCTTTGACATCTTTTGCGAGGAGGGAAAATAAATAAAAAAGACCCAGGGACAGATGTGAAATATGTTTGCTTTACACACTTTCTTCTCACTCTTGGGAGTCATTCCTCTTCAAAAGAAAAAGAGAAAGAGATGCAAGGGAGCATGCCACAAGGCAGAGAAAAGACTGCCATTGAGATAACATATGAAAGTCTGTCTTCACAGTTCATCATCCTAAAGTTCTGGGTAGCTTAGAGCCTTTCCATGAAACTGTTATTGCCTCTGAGGAGGAGGAAGGAAGAAGGAATCAATGGCAGGAAGAAAGATGGTATGCAGCTCTGTGCATTACTTTTATTGCTGTTCGAGAAGAGAAATACCAGAACCAGGCTTCTGGCTGTTGTATCAGAAACCACAACAACCAGAGATACAGTCATAAAATAGGATTATATAAATTCTGGAGCATCCCTTACTGTACCGCACAACAGCCCACAGGACTCAGACTAGTAACAGCCAGAGAGCACCTGCTGCAAGAGATGGGAAACTGCCTTGGTGGCTGCTTCAACCACCAAACAAGGACTGTAGCTTTACTCCAGGAGAAAAACAAATGGATGTTGCATGCTACCAGGTATATTTATCTTGTTGAGGCATGTTTCTTCACATGCTTCTTTCCTACTTTCAAATAAATATACTGTTGATAAGGGAAGTCATCTCATTACACAGAAGAAACTCACTCCAAAGCAAGATGGTCAAAGTCAGCAGTCCCAAGCCAGGCTATATGCTGGCCAGGCCTACTGGATGCAGTGGATAGTTTACACTTTCATTTAATTGCCCCCTGAAAGCTTTCAAGGTGATCAATTTAAATCACCTCTAGACTCAGGCTGACAAAACTCGTGTCAAATGTGAGCCCATCCCTACTACCTTATCAATAAATAAAATCTTATTTGTGAGGGAGGAAAACCATGGCTGGTGGCCTCCAGCCAACAAGGCCCCCTTGGTTTTTTCATATCCTTTTGCAGCAGCTTGAAAGGCTACTTGAAAAGAAAGCAGCACTAAAGAATTCTAGTGGAAAGACTAGAGCTGGAAATTTGAGCAAGTGATAGGAATGGTTTCAAAGGAAGTGAATTTGCAGCAGAGAGTAATTACACATTCAGTGCTGAAACATGTGCCTGTCACCCTAACATCCAGCTACTCCACGGTCCTCTGGGGCTAGGAAACATCTCTCACTAAGAAACTTCCACTGGCTTCTCACAGTGAAGACAAGGAGTTACTTTGACCCATTGACCTTGTTCTTTTGACCACATAGTGAAAAGGTCAACTTGAATTATTTTTCAGTAGAAGAGTTCATAATGAAAACTTTCAAGCTCTTCCAAGAGTTGACAGTGCACAACTCTAGACAATATTTGCATGTGTTCAGTAGATGCTCGGCTGGCATTAGTCTGTGGTCTGCTTTCAGACAGTTCCCTGCAGCATTCAGAATGAATTATTGCTATGATTCACCAAGGGATAGTGTTTATTTTCTTACTGAATTTATGCGGAACTTTTTCTGCTTACAAATTATCTATGAATATCCTTAGTTCTTCTCTGAATACTATCTATTAGTCTCTGCCTATTTAGTCATGCAGAAGTGTTCACAAGTAGATAAAAACCCAAATACCAAGCAGTTTTAAAAAGAGTACAAGTGCTTTGTTTCTGTAGTCAGCGGACACTGCTTCTTGAAAGATGTTTTAAGTTCTCCCTTGCACAAATGTGGTACTCAAACACATAGTAAGCAACCGTAAAGCAAGGCTAGGGTACTTTTTCTTGTTCAGTGTTCATTTCAAACATGGTCCTTTTGGAATGCCAGGAAGCAAGCAGAGACTCATAGTTTCTGTGGTGTTTTCATATTATTACCTCACAAAGTGGCTGTATGTTGTAGTTAACCCATAAGCTGGAGGTTTTTTCACTTCTACGTTAGTTAGGAAAACCATAGGTAGCCCAGGAAATAATTATATATTTCTGTCAACCTGAACACTGTAGCTGATCTCAGAAGACAAGTTAGACAAAACTCACCCACAGTCTCCAATGAAAATATATATACATACACACACCACTGAGACACAGAGATCCCAAAGTCAGACAGACTGTTCCTTTTACACTGACCACAGATTACATCATCTTGGATATCTCACCACAACTTTGAATCCAAGCTAAAGATAGCTTTTTTACATCTTCCCAAAGGGTCAAAAGAGACTGATATTGAGAGTCAGAGCAGGCTTTCAACACCATTTCCAAAAAATAAAATAGAATAAAAAAAATCCCAAGTAATTTTATGAAGCAACTTAAAGGGAACCAGTAAAATCTCAGTTTTATTTCTATCCTCCTCCCCCTTAAAACAACTGCTGACCCCATTTTATCAACACAGAAGTATACCCTTGACCTGATCCTAGGCAGTGAGCCTGTGTAAACTAAACACTAAGGTATGGATCTTAGACAAAGGATGACAGAATTCATGCAGAATTTACATTTGAGTCCTCTTTGCTCATGTTTTCTTCATTCACAATTTGTGACCTCAGGACACAGCACTGGAATTTCTTTTTAAGGTAAAAAGAGGCCTACAGCTGTTCCATCTCTGGCCTTTATGCAGAGCTGTCATTTGCAGATAAGCTACACCTGCACATTCCAGGCTCAAACCCCTTTGCTTAGAATTCCTTAAGTGGGCAGTTCAAACCTGTAAGATATCTGTTCCTATTCTGAAATAGAATGAAACTCACAGCTTTTAATCGTAGGGAGACGGAAACATGAGAACACCAAAGCAGATGAGTTCAACTACAGGTAACAGTTTTATTTTGCGAGAGACCCCAACACAAACTCACTAAAATAAGTTTTTCTTTTCAAGTGTGTGTCCTAGTGACAGCAATTCAAAAATCATTTAGAACCAAACACGTAATTATGTGCATTTATTTCAACCTTCCATTAGTGGAGATAACAAGATGAATAGTGAAATGCAAACTTTAACAATCCTGTAATTACAGCCACTGAACCGTATGTTATTGAAAGAATTGTGCAAAAGCCAGATGCAGAAGAATCAATGGGGTATGTAAATAGAAATGAAACAGTAAAATAATCAAGTGATGAAGAAGTAATGTGCAGCACTAAATAGTCTCTCAGCATCTCTTGCTATACTGTTTAACAAATACTTGGGTTTTTTCCTTCAGTTTATGACTCTTTCCACTACCATATATTGTTCAGAAGTTATTCTTGTAAGTGGACTAGCAGCAAATACTCTCGTATCTGCAGGCTACAATTGCCTGTAGCCAGAATTATAGGAGTACTGTGGGATCTTCTGAGCAGTCAGTTTACACAGATGAGAAAGGCTTAACTATTACACTTGACAAGAAATAGAACCAGTTCTTCCCAGGACCCAGGAACCAGGCTGAGCCCACAAAAACTGGTAGTCTCCTGAATTCCAGCAACAGAGCAGCTCAGAAGTTAGCCTACCCGTGGGGTAGACTGGCTCTAAGAGCCAAACTATTGACAGCAAAGGCAGAAGATTATCATCCAGAGGCAAGTTATCTGGCACTGAAGTTTCCATTAATACATGTCACACCCAACTATTTTAGCAATATTAACTTGTAACTAATTTTCTTTATGACCAGTAGAGACCAGGAGGAAAGGACAAATTGTTCTCCTCTTCTTCCCCAGAACAGCTATTTTGTGACATATGAATATCTGTATTTCAAGCACCCTGAAACTATTTTAGTCTACAGAAGAAGAAACATGTAACCTGGATTTTAACACTCCTAATGCATCTTAGCCTCCTGTGAATGGCCTCTACTCAATTTAACCTATTATTTGACTTCCGATTCTCATGGCATGGAGGTAAAGGAGCTCTTTAATCCCAAGTGTCTCTCTCTTCTTCACAAACACTTATCTCAAGTAAGGAAAATAAGAAACTATACTAACATCTACCAGTGCAGCAAGAATCCTGAATCCTGTCCTACCCTTCAAAACACAGCCATTTAGTCAAGCTACCACAGATCAACAAAGGCAAGTGGTGTCTTGGGGTATGATATGCAAGGTTAGAAATACATCACAGCCTTTCTACTCCTGGAAGTAAGAATGCAATGCCATCCCCACTAGGTATTTCAGAGAATAGAAAAAAATTCACTAGCCTAGACACTAGCCAGTGTCAGTAACCCAGCATTAATTGCATAACCTATTTTCAGGTCAGCCCTCACAGCTTGCAGTGCCCATAATACTGCTTGTCGACAGAGAGCTCTGTTTGTAGCAGCTCATGATACCAAGCTACCCTACAACACCCATTTTATTATCCTTGCCTTCCTAATGTTACCACTGGCCAGGTTTACCTTAATATGTCTTTTATCATTCAAAGACCTTTTTGCTAGGACCCTACTTAATAAAGGTCTATGTTCAGTATTATAGCCCAAAGACGAGGCAACTAGGCAGCCCAACCTCTGATCTTCCAGACCTCATAAACCACTATGCTACTTGTCACCACTGTAATTTCTCCTCTTCTAAAAGAAAAATCCTCAGTCCCTTCTCTCCCTAAAGTTCCTAACCTAAATAAGTAAGCCTTCTTACCACTCACCAATATCCCCAGTATCTTCCCAGCTTCAAAATCCATACCTTCTCCCTGCTAAACAGCTTCACGGTTTTCCCATCTGCCCAGGCTGTCCTCTACTCCAGCACTCAGATGCAGCTGACTACTGAGTCCCAGCTGGAGGAAACAATGAAGCTTTCTTAACCTTTGATAGGCTGCAGCTGAGATGGTTTCCTCACAAATACTGAACAACTTCAATGCATTTTCTGAGTAGGACCAGAGAGTTTATATAAACTAAGTGTATTAAAAGTTATGTATTCCACATTTTACATCATTATTGCTTGGTGGGTTTACTGGGATATATCGCTTATTTTCTTGCAGGCAGGCACACAGCTCTACACATGACAGATCATCACAGTGTACCACTGAGACTCTTTCAAAGCGAACAGAGAACAGTACTGAGGACTTCCTTGCAATTTGTTTCACCAGGTTTTGGCATGATTTAAGGAAACATTTCATTCTACAAGTTTTAAGTGCTTTTTAGTAAGTTGAAATATGTCCTTGTTTGTCACATTTCAAAACTTCTGTTGATACTAAAAATATACAACCAACAGCTAGATATATGCCCAGGAGATATCAAAACGAAATTCCAGTGAAAAATAGAATAATTTTTATTTGCCCTTCTTCTCCATTTTGCACTGGTTAATTACTCAACACATGTGAATTCAGCAGCATCTAATGAAAATATCCTCTGTGTGCCCATCTAAGAATGCCCTGCTTAAAGGTGAAAGACCACTGATGGTGGAGTAGACTCCACAAGAGTTGGCAGAGATTAAACTCCTTCCACCTTCCATTAATAGCTTTGAACACATTAGTTCAATTAGAAATACAATTAATGCTGGCAGAAGAGAAACTCCGACTTGAGTAATTAAATTGAAACAAACATAGGGAGCCCAACTCCAACCCCTTTTCCCAGGTAGTTTGAAGTATGTTATATATACTTTGCTTGTAGACAGATGGCAGACTTTAGACCTTTAGACCTTTTTTTCCCAGATTCAGTGAAAATAAAGGATAAATGCAAACTCTGTGTACAACTATAAGATCAGAAATATAACTTCATCGCAACCGTCTGATTCTAAACTGTTATCTATAAATAGCAACCAATTCACAGACTGCTTCTGCCTTTAATCCTGGAGCAGATAAGCATTGATCACCTCTTTTACATACTTTCATATATACTTTATCTAGAGTTGGTGCAATAATACACCATTTTTGGTATTTCCTCTCCCCAAACACTGGAAGGGAACTGATTTTCCAAACATCCAAGAGCCCAGAGCTGATCTTTTCATATTTACAGATTAAAAGCAGGTGCATTAAGTGAACAGCTTAGGAAGAGCTCTCTCCACATGGCCCTTGCTAATCCTCTCCCACCTGCTTAAGCATGCAAATTTTACTTCTCCAGGAACAAAATTTAATCAAAAGCAACACTAGCTTCCCAGACTTCTTCAGCCACAGTGGACAGGTACTCCTCTTCCTGGTGCCCCCATGTTATTTTACATAGAGGTAGAATCAACAGTCTCATCCAGAGGAGACTCCCCATCCATGCAATTTGGTTTTTTACCAAACCAGCAACAAAGTAGATACAAACAATTCTGGAGCTTAAACTGTGAAATGGGAATTATGATCAAATGACCCCTAAAGGATATACTTAAGCCAATATGGTAAAGTCAGAGGAAGAAGATAAAGAAAGATCAACCATGATGCACATTAAGAAGCCAAGGTATTTCTAATGGATTTCTTTAGATTTATGAAATTCCAAAGAGAATTTCCAACTGTTTAAAAACTTAAGATGGTATCAAAAAACTGTGTATGCTTCCTGACATCTTTTATGCTTCTCTTTTGACCACAATAGCAGCAGGCCTCTTGTAGAAATTGCACTTTGTTAATAATTCTAGTAGCAAATATGATTTAATATTTTATTTGTCCTGGCCAGTAGGTACACAACAGACATAAAAAATACTGCATAGCCAGGTGCTTGCAAGGTAATTAACACCCTTTTTTGCTTGGACTAAGTCATGACAAGTTGCAAAGCACATATCTAAGAAGGAAGAAGAAGAGAAGAAAACACCTATGCATGGAGGGAGGAAAGATTAGATAAAGGTGGGGGGAATAGCAGAGTAAGCATTTTAAAAATCTCTGTTGAAATCATTGCTTAGTTGGCTGGGTGAGAGGAGGTTAAGAGAAAGGCAAAACCTGTTCCTGAGCTCCCGTTTACCTCAGCAGATAAACAAGTTTGGATTAAAGGCAGAAAAAAAGCTGAGATGTCAGTATACTTCAAAAGCAGAACATTTTACTCAGTACACTTTCCATTAGCTGGATTGCTTCTAGCTCTCGCTCTCTCTCACATATTCCTCACTGATTTAGCTTACAATGGTGTCAATGACAAAATTGAAGTTAGTGATAAAAGCCTCATGGAATAAGTCTAATTCATGCAGCACAGACATGCTGTTCCCTAACTACGCCAAACATTACTGTTGGGTAATTTTCTGCACAAAACCAGAAAAATAAAAAAGACATTCTTAGTATTTTTTTTCTTTCTTTCTCCATACATTTTTTTTCTAATCTCTCCTTATGTGGTAGAAGGAAAAAGACACTATCAAAATTAATTCGGGTGGTGTGGACACCAGAAAGGAAAAAAACTCCATGGATTAAATTTGATATCTACAAAGCAAATCTGAAGCCAGATTCCTTTTTGATATAAAAAACTACTGAAGTGAGTAAACTAAATAGGCCTAGAACATCAAATAGTCTAAACACATGCATGAAGTATGAGAGCTGTTCACCTCTCTTTTCTGCTTTTTGGACCCTCTTTTTTTTTTTTCAAATATCCTTTTTTGTGCTATCATTTTATGAGGAACAAACAGTGGGGTGACATGACAATAGTCTTCAAGTACCCGAGGTGGCTGCAAAGAAGGAAATAAGCCATTGTCCCCAACCAGGGTGCATAAAACAAAAAATAACAATCTTAAGCTGTGGCAAAGGAGATTCAAGTTAGATATATGAAAAGGTTTTCCATACTTAACATTCCGGAGCCCTGGCACAGACTGCCTGGGGAGGCTGTTGAGTCTCTGTCACTGGCTAGATCACCATTCATCCAGAACAACACACATACAGTTTATCTAGCCTTCATACAGAAAGATGATTTCTCAAGGCTTCTTCTGACCCTGAGATCCTGTGATCTCACAAGGGACAAATAGTCTGGATTGGGTCTGGTAGGTACTTGTAAGACAGGTCAATGGAAAAATCATCTGTGGAACAATTTCTGAGAGTTCTCACTGCTCTAATCAACAATTAGCCAATGGCTCAACTAGGCACTGTTCTACCAAAAGTAGCAATAACTCTGTAAAAAAGGACTTCTCATGACTTTAGTATATTTAGGTTGTTTTCTCAATCCCAACTGTAAATCAAAGTCTCAGCTACAACCCATTGTTTAGAGTGTCTGCAGTTTATCATCGTAGTAAACCCTTAGATCCCAATTAGTTACAGTGGGTGCTTCAAGAAGAACACTGGACAGAGATCTTAATCTAAAGAGTGCTTTGAAGTGGCCAGGAAATAGAGAGTTGATTAGCAGTACATGCCGAGGGTGCGTTCCCAGATCCAGCAAAAACAAGTAGCTCAACAACAGCACACAGAAGTGAAAATAAGGCAGACACGCATCCTCTAAGCAGAAATAAGATTGAGAGACATGGCTGCATTTGCTTGTTTGGTTTTGTACCAGTAACCAGAATCGAGTTTTAAAGTTTTAAAGTTTAACCAGAATTGAGTTATATAAAATATAACTTTACCAAACCAGCTACATTTTGTATGCAGTGTTTCCAAAAAGCCCTAATAAAAGTTGAACAAGACAAAGTAACATGACGTTTTTACAAACAGGAAACTTTATTGCTTCCTTGGAGGCTGTGCACTTCTACTGCACATTGAAGCAGCAAAAGGAGGACATTCTCACCTCAGTGTGATCTTTCCTATCTTCCTAGATACACTCACTTCATTTCTGTAAGCAACCCTGCCAGAAAATGAAACAAACAACAAAAATTTTTCTCTTCAGGTTTGGAAGGCAGATCATGCTAAACACCATAGAATCAAAATGCCCCAACAGAAGCAGATCAAAGGCAACAGAGACAAGAAGTTCTACACACAAATCTCTAGAAATTAGTTGGAAAAAAATTTTTGAGAGTCCAGTCCAGTATAGTCCTTTCTTCATTTATTGTCACAGAACGCAACCTAATTTTGCATAGTCATATATGTATTAAGTATTGTAGAGATTATACCATGTCATTTACTTTTACCTGAGTTCTAGCTAAATGACATCTGCCAAGAGAGAAAATAGAGTTTCCTGTGGTCCTGAGCCACCTTGATTAAACCCAAGTGTAGCCTGCTAACCATAACATTAACTGAGCACTTTGGCTCTAACACCACAGTTGTTACTACAGGGCTGAAGCTGCTCTCTTCAGCCATACTGGTGATATATATACATATATACAGTATTGGTCACACCAAGCACACTAGAATGCTAAGCATCATATGAAAATCAAAATAAAAGGAGTCATTGGGTAGTTGTCTTCTGCTCAGACCTGTGCCAGGAAAGATTATCTCCACTGCCTGCATGGGAGTTACACAGAAGAAAAATCTGTGTGAGAAGGAAGTCAGAAGCAGCCCAGCACCAAGACTTCAGCAGGTCGACTGTTATCAGAGAAAGTGGGGCTCATGTAGTGTCTCAGTGGACTTCCAGAAACCTGAGACAAATAATAACAATTCTGCAAACTACTACCTGAGGATAGGGTCATTGGCAGGATCCATATAACTCCAAGAGTAGCCAGTATCAAGAAGGAGAAGGGCAGGGAGAGACTGGAATAAACATCACAAAGAGATGGTGTTTTCACACTCACATTTACGTAAACTGCACACTTAGCACATGAAAGAAGGAAGTGATCACAGAAGAGAATGAAAGACTGAAGTCAAATAGGAGGAGAGCACTCAACACAACCCTACAGAGACTGGAGCAAATCTAAGGGAACAAGTGGAGACCTTGGAGAACGAAAAGGCAGAAATTTCATATTGGTTTTGATTTACAGAAGATGACACACTATTAAGATTCTTTCAAGTGATTTTTTCCTAAGCAGCAAAAAATAGCAGCATGCAGATATTTTATTTGTAGCAACAAAGAAATTTTAGTGCCTAGGCCTGGACAGGCACATTACTGGGTATCCAGTACTGGTTTGTGGCTTTACTAGTGCATTTACCAATCTGCAGACCTATGCATCTCTCACTAGAAATCACTCTGGGTGTACAGAGTACCTAATTCTTATTTATACTAAGGCTGCATTATTCATTCGGTGTAAAGGATCCTTATTCTGCATTGCCTCTATACATCTTCTACACCACCATCACTTTGTGAAAAGACCTTGGAATAAATGAGAATCATGTCTGTAGGTTATAACCAATTGTTGTACTTTATTTTTTTACTGTGGACATTATTTCATTTCATTACTGCCCTGTTTTCTCATGATATCTATTGCTAGTGACTGCAGTGAGAACATTACATTAATTTTATTTTCATCCTGGACTCATCAGAAGGCTGTTCCACTGACAACATAAGGAAAAATCAGAAGTCTAGCCAGAGCAACTTTCCCCATCCAAGTTTACAGAACATAAGTATGAGATGTATCCATATTTTACCCATACACAGTCATGATGGGTAAAATAGATGAATCCAGATGTAGACACTATACACAATAAACAAATTAACCAGTATTAGATGAATAAATTGCCAGGGTCTCCAAATAAAATGTACCAGTTAGAATACAAACTGCACAGCTAGTTGCATCTACTGTTAGTGTGCTCTCAGGAAAGTACTAATGACCCCCTCAAATCCTTCCATTTCATTAGAAAACTCCATAAATTAGTCTTCTTGTATCTTATATGTGGGAGGAACTTTCAATATACCGCAATTATACCGGTATTGTATCTGAAATCTACAGTTCTAGAGTCTACTCTGTTGCCCCACTGATAATAACATAGTGCAGGCTTCAGCAGACTTAATACCACTTTCAGGACACAGAGATACCATATACAGACATAAATCTGTTACACAAGATGCAACTCCACACTTTCACACCTAAATTTTTCCTATTTCTAGACACCACTTCCCCCCACCCTGTTTCACCCTGCAATGAATTATTTCACAATTTACTTTTTTAAGCTAAAGTATGGAGAATACTTTTGCCTGGGTGGTCCACAATTACGGAGAAAAATATATTAGAAGAGAAGAGAAAGGAAAAGGGGATAAAACGGCACGTGTGAGAAGAAAAGGAAAATGTCAAAAATGGTGTGAGAAGAGTGAAAAAGACAGAGGAAAGAAGAAAATATGTCAAAGCATGTCTGCGATCAAAAAATTAAGAAGGGGTAGGAAGGAGAAAAGATAATACATTTACTACAAAATGATATATAAGAAAAGACATATAATACCCATTATAATCCCCCATTCTGAATGCTGACAATTCATTACAATACAGCACCTCAAGTATCTATTACACTTTGCAGTCTGATAAAGAATATAGATATTAAGAAGACAGATGCTGAAATACAGTATCAACATTTCCTTACAGCCACAAACCTCACTATCAGCAGAGATAAACCTGTGCAAAGATACCTTTCTTATCAGAATACCAACAGTTTAAAATCATGTTAGATTGAAAAGATCATTCTTATTGCAGCTCCATTACAGCAATCAGAAGAGCAGCATAAACATATGTTGAAATAAAAACACCTTCACCTTTTGATAGAGGAATACTAACTATGTTGTGGGAATCAGCATCAAGAGGATGATTTCTCCTTGATGACCTATGCCTGCTAAGATGCTGAGCTGCTAAGATTTAAGTACCAGCACTCTGGCCTAATCTCATCCCTTTTTATACTTTGGGAACAGAGACAGGTTTGTGCAAATTTTGGTTAACAAGCCTTCTGAGGCCTGAAAATTATATCTAGTGAGAAGTGCCTTGTTGTTTTCTCTCAGGAGAATAAAAACCTGCTATTGACAGCAAGAGATCTAATCTATAGCCAACATTTCCACACTGAAGGAAACATGGTTAATCACAGAGTTTATGAAAAATTCTAGGGGAGCAATAAAAGGAAAATTAAGGATCATTAGAGAAAAATCTTCCTGTTAGTGAGCTCTATCTGGCTATGAAATTGTCTCTCTGAGGAAAATAGTTCACTGGTCATTTTTAACTGGAATGGATAAAAATTCTGCAGAAAGTAATGGAACTCAACACAATTCACTGAGAGCTTCAGAAATTCCTCATTAAACCCTCTGAAGAGCTACAGCCTTAGACAGAAGGTTCTACCAATGGTCTTAAAACCCCCAGGGAAAGATTGTAATTCTGAATTCACAGGAAACAATACACAGGACTATTCCATAGAGGAATAATACATGAAATCATCATTCACACCACATGTACTCACACACCACACTTGATATGGCTTATTAAGTCTTTCTCATCTCTAATTTACACAAAAATATTCATGTGGCCTTCTATTTTTATATTTCAGTTTCATTATCTGAAATACCATCTATTGAGTTATACTAATCAATAGGTATGAAATTAGGATAATTGTGAGAAATATCAGTATATTTTTCTGTAAATGACAACTTTGATTTGCTATTGAATTCCATGCTTTGTAGTTAATAGTGATAAGAATAATCTTTATTTCTTGTATTTTTTTATGGAATGGTTATAGTTCTTTGTTAGTTCCTTGACTTTTTTTTCTTCTATGGTTAATCTAAATAGTCCACTAGGAAGCAGGATATCTTTGTTATCAGCTTACTGTTTGTTCTCTGGGGCAAGTCCCATTATTTCCATTGCATTGTGCTTTCACCTCCTTGCACAGTGGTGGGTAACATATTTCAAGGAAATCTCACAGATTACCACAAGGCTGTCAGAAGGGGCAGATATAGAACAAAATTCAGAGGCTGAATTTCAAATCAGAGCCTGTTAAGTAGGTTCTAATTCCTTATCAGCTTAATTTTACTAAATTGTTTTCCCATTCTAAATACTACATCACTGGGAGTGTAAAAAAAAAAAAAGGAGAGCAAAAGATACAGGCTGATGGATGTCAATGGGAGGATTTCTTTAAGTATTACTCCCTATAAAGTGGAGAATTTTTTCTTTTTATACATCAAAACCTCAAGGGATTGTGCATAACAAGAGTATCTAAGAGACTGCACTGCTTCTTGATACAATTTCCTACTCATTCTTCCTACTCATTCTTGTGCCTTCAAATATATGTGATAATGTTAGTGGTGGGAAACTAGTGTAAATTGTTATTGGCCAAATGAGCATTCAGTTTGCATGAAGACTTCCTTTTTTATAATCCAATCTTTTCACAACTCATAATCCCATTTTCCTTTTATCTTCTTCCACACGTACTGGGAGAAATAGCAGACCCCATCTTTTAACTATTTCATGCTTTTCTGGTTGTGAAAATCGGGAGATAGTCATTACAGCATGGTGTGTCTAGCACACACAAGATATTAGCTGCTGGAATCTCTGATGAGTGATGATTTAAGCATGAGGGATGGTCAGCATATGAGATGCAAGTATGCTTTTTGACCTGCCTCTTGAGAGACACCTTCCTGCTCTCATCAGCTGTAGAATTACACTTCATACTCTTATTTCAATTATAAATAATTAGTACTTAATCAGTGTTGTCATAAACAGCCAAGCAAATGTCACAGACTATACTGAAGTTCACTGGATGATAGGTTTTAATAGCTGTGGCTCATAATCACAATAAAATATTCTCCCCTTATGTGTTGTGAATAATATCAGTATTTCCTCATGATGTTTATTTGCCTCATATGTACTCTCTGTAAACCATTTACCACTTGTTATAAATGGGACTACATGAAATTCAACAGACGAACTTGTGAAGGCTCTGAAGTGAGAAGTATTTTGTGTTTAGCAGTCAGTCAGCTCTATGTTTTTGCACAGAAACATATACATGCTCAACTCTCCTTTGACTTGAAACAGGTAATTACAAAACCTTATTGATTCTAGTTAGAAGATTAGATACTCTCTGTGACTCCTATATGGGTGCAAAATAAGGACGATAAATCAGATTAGCAACTTCCAAAAGCCCAGCTATTCCAGAAATTCTCAAAGGCTTTTAAACCTTTGCACCGTCATGTTAGAAAAACTATGATAGAGTAGAGAACAGAGCTTTTGCCTTTAACCTAGGAAAAACCTAGCCTACACTGGTGTGCTGACAGGAGAAAAACCCTACCAAGGCCCAGTTCAACCTCTGCTGTGACATAAGTCCTCTGAAATCCAAAGGTCTTGAATGAGGGGAAGGTGATGGAGATAAGCCTTTCTAAACTTCATCGTGGAACCTGCAATGGTCTGCCATGGTGGACATCATGCACATCAAGATGTGAGCTGGGATCTCTATCAGTGTATATCAGGTGTGGCCAGAGCTGTGCTTCAGGTGCACCTTTGAGCAATAGAGGATAATCACTGGTGCTTGAAATTGGCTGCCTTTTTCTGATAAGCAGTACATTGAACTGAATATATTTCAAACACACATACTAGTGCTTTCTGCAGGGAAAATGATCCTGGTAGAAGTCATATCCACCTCAGAAAGATCCAACAGAGCTGGAGAATGGAAGAAAATGGCAAAACGGGGAAGGTCTCTGTGCAAGGAGAAATTAAACTGACTAAGATTCTTCAACTTGGAAGACAGGATTAGGAAGATTTACAAGAGAAATACACAATGCCATGAAAGGCACAGAGAAGATGAAAGGGAATAATCAGTCACTACTTCACAATAAGGAAGAGAAATCAGATTAGCAAGCTGTTTGAAAATTAAAAGGAAATTTTTTTTTCTACATAATTTATAATTACAATTATGATACACATTTTGCAGAATACCACAAGTATAAATGGATTCAAAATGTTATGAAAGAAAATTCCACTGATGGTTTAAATGCAAAAATGTAAATAAAACTCTGACCTTGGAGGATTTTTTTGGGACATGGGAATGTATTTCAGAAAAAAAAAGATAATTTTTGCACTGGTTTTATACTTTCTCTTAGTATTAAAATATTTTAACATCTGACCATGACTGGATATTATCAGGAACATCTAGCTGTGTATTAGAGCTAATTAACAAAGATTTTCCTTTGGTTCATGTAGCAGACAAATGTATTCTTCCATTTTAACCTACATACTACTGTGGACTTTCAAGTAACCATCATATGGTATACTCTTTGGTATAATGCAGAACCTGAAATACAAGAACCACAGTTTTGGAAAGTATACTTGAAAGTACAATAACAATCCTATGATGTGAAAGTCAGACCAAATCAGAATTCTGATTTTGTTCTTCAGTTTTGGACAGACAGTTCCACTCACTGTAATTTTAGGAGTATCTAAGAGTTAAGAGTAAAGTACTACAGTGTGTCATTGTATAAGTGAATGCATTTTTCATGCAAGGCCCTTGCTATAATGCTGACAGCATATTATGAATGTAAAAGCAAAGTCATCTTCATAAAAAACCTAAAAAGAAAATAGATTTGTGGCACAAAGCAGAAATACCCTAGTTGTGGTGTGTAGAGCACAAAGGGTAGATAAGACATTTCTTGGCTGTCTGGGAAGAACAGCTTCATCACAAAGTTCTCCCTCTGTCTCCTTTTTTCCAATGACAGAATTTCATTAAATAGAAAGATACAAATGTACACATTCCTAATCTCACTTTTCCTTGCAAGCCATTGATATTGCTGTCATCATGATGTTGTGAGTTAAGAATCAGTGATGTCCCAAAAGATAATGTATCTTTAAAATGTTTTGGAATCCCTTTAATAAATAATGAATATAACAGCATGAGAAATAATATAACTAAAACCTAAAAGGCACAGTTCAGGAGTTATCAGCTCAGCTGGATTAAAAATTAGACCTGGATAACTCAAACAGTTCCAGATCTGAACATAATTTCCTATGTACAATTCAAACAAGTTAATTAATTTTTAACATAAGCACTTTTGCTTCTGTGTGAAAAAGACTATCTAGTACAAGGTACATCTATCTCAAGATAAATATCCTAAAGAATATGGCTTATGTGATCTTCCAAGTGCCCTCCCAGTAATTATACCTTTTGAACATGGCTGACATGCAACTCTTATAGCCAGTGTTGCTTAAGTATACCAAGACAAATAGTGGGTAGCTATACCACAAACAAAAAAGTTACAGATTAATAAAGGTCTAGATAGCTACTACACACTTAACTGCTGTACATTTCATAAAGTTAAGCTTCATCCCACCCACCTGATGTGGAGAATTCAGGCGTGTAAGGCAAACCAGAGCTTTTGAGTTTCATTACCTTGACTGGAAGCCCAAGTTAAGAATCCAGCTTTGGGTCAAAATACCCCCACTGTTAGTACAAAACAGACATCATGGTATTCCATTCAAAGATATACTGACAGTTACTGATCAGTAGATTTAAAAAAAAAAAAAAAATCAAAATTAATTCTATGTCTTTTTGTTAGTGTCATTCCTTCATCCAATATGCAGGTATCAGGGGCTACGGAGTGCAGTGGAGTTTGGCAGGGGCTTGTATGGTCAGGATCTAACTCTGCATAATGACCATATCGATAATGTCTCAGGCTGGCAGCTGAGAGACGTAACTCACAGATACCAGCGCCTTTTGTCTCAATTCCACAGTTAGTACAACTGCCTGTCTCTAAGAGTTGTTTACTGGCATGGCCAGCTGATTTTTCCAGGTGGGGATTAGCTATGATTATAATACCCTTCAAAATATTCAGTTGCAGAAACTGCAGAGATTGCAAGGGGTTTTATTAAACTCAAAGAGAACAAAGAACTCACAACCTCCTACAGCCTATTAAAAGAGTGGTTCCATGCATAAGCAAATAAATAATAATGCATTCACATAAATATAATGGATTTCTCTTTTTCCTCTATGGTTCTTTCCCTCCTGCAATTATTTCTGAGTGAAGTGAAATCGTAAATAGCTTTACCCACTAAATGATCTTGAGAAAATTATTTCTGAAGTGCCACAGTGTAGCTTGGAGGCTTTTCCCAATCATTCAGAACTCAGATGATTAGCTCAGAGCAAATTTTTGCAACTATGCTCACCAGGGCAAAAACACATTGTGAGGAATGATGAAAGCAGAACCTAAGTCACATTTGATTTTCAGCAGCAAAAGGCTTTGAACTAGGACTGCAAAGATGCTGAAGGCCACAACAGAAGTGCTTGTAAGAGCTGGGGTTGTGAACTGGAACAATGAAAGCTGCAGTTGTCCATACTAGACTAGCTAATCTACAAACTTCAACTCAGGATAGAGATGCCAGGCCTGGACTGCGTGAAAGCCAAGGAGAGCAGTGAGCACAGCATGTAAGAAATGAAGCACAGTGGAAATACTGCCAAGCAAACCCAGGTTGGGACAGCATGGATGAGCGAACAGCCCTGGCAGAGCTGTACAGTACACCTGCATGGTGCCTGATTCCAGCCAGCAGGGCTCAACCTTTCCACTCACAAAAAGACAAGAGAAAATCTGTCAGTTTTACAGTTTCTTCAGAGAATCTCAAGGCCTTTTATCTCTCCGACTAAGGCATCAGGAAAAAGAAGTAGCTATCTACCTAGTTTGAACTAGTTCCTTCCAGAAAATGGTAGCAAAGAGCCTTTGAAACACCTGTATAAAACACACTCCTGTGACTAAACTAATCTTCCACTCCATTACCAACATTCCTCCATGGAAATGCAGGAGTGAAACTGTCCTGATAGAAGAAACGTGCTGCTTTGGTCAGAAGGTGATTCTTTTACTCAGTAGATTTCAATAAAATCTACCAATTCCCCTCACTTTCTACAAGAAGCTTACACCTCAAAAGAACTCAGCAGCCACATAAAATCTGCTATGTACTCACAGTATCTTGATTGTTTTCATAACAAAGGGAAATTTGCACATTACATCACTGTGATGATCAGTCATCATAACCCATTTCACAAAAGCCAACTGATGTTATTATTTATAATGCAGTTCTTTAAGATTTAACTTACTCATTTCTTACGACCAAGAAGCAGTTTTGATTTTCATAAGGTCCCAATCATCTCAGTCTGGAAAATACAACAATCTCCATGTAGAAAAGGAAGCAGATGCTTCCACATAAGGTATACAAGCTGTAATACATGTTGAAACCCACCTACAAGCACAATAAAGTGTTTCTGAAAATCTGAAAATACTATATGCCAAAGACCATGATCTGTGGCTGGGATGAAAGACAAGAGTGCTTGTGAGTCGGATGAAATACCTCCTTTGGCCATTCCAGCAGTGGCCTTCAGATCTCAAGAATTTTCCCTCTCTTCACTCAAAATGGACATCAGGAAAGAGGCCTCTACATCATCTATACACTAGGATGTGGCAAGGTAGTCAGGGGAGGTTATTCAGCAGAAATATGCACAATTTGGGTACCATCAGGCTCCACATCCCCCAAGAAGAGGGTGTAAACACACAAGGAAGAGGTAGAGAATAAGTATGCCCAAAGAAAGTTTTACCTTGATTCTCATCACACCCAGAGTTATTTACCTTCACTTTGTTAACAGGAAAAGATGTCTGGATGGCTACCCAAGGTGCCGCTAAGAAAGGACTGGTGCCCCTCTGCCCACTACTTGTCTCCTTCAGCAAATACATGCACTATCATCATACTGCAGTGTGGACCATGACCATTCTCTGATTTATCAAAGCAAAAAAAAAAGGTTGCTTAGGAGGCTCAATAACTGAATTAAATCATTGACAATCAAAAACAGTTGCTCATCAGAAAAAAAAAAAATTAGCCTCTGATGCAAGAGAGGTGCTGGTCTTGTTCCTTTAACTGGATGTGGTCATAAGGAATACCTTACCAAATACAACCCACACTAGACATCTCTGCTTGAAGGACACTGTTAGTTGAAAGTGAGGTCTACCCTAGCAGAGTCAGTGCAGCAGCCCTTCAGATGAACATTGACTGGTTCTCACTCAAGAAACCAGGAAGAGTCCTTTCCAGTGGGCACCCAGTTCTGCAAGTTCACTGTGACTGGAGAAAGATCCACATTTATGCATAGCCCTAGCTATCATGATGGGAAGCAATAGATGTAAGAAAACTATACATAACCTTTTTCATCTCCGATTTTGATAGAAGAATTAGCAAGCGGTAAGATAGACTAGACAGACTGAGTGTTTCTGTCAGAAACAGATAGTGTAAGTGCATGTGTTAAAATGGATTTTTAAATGTTTGTTGGCCTGAGGGAAACAGCTTTGCTCACATCTTTGTAAACAGCTATTCACACTCTCCCTGCCTTTTAAAGTAGATGTTCATTGAACTGTGAGGGAGAAAAATACCTAAGTCCAGGATGTGTTAAAGATCTGCAGCCTCATCAAAAGGTTCAGGTACATCTTTTGTCACTATGATGGGTACAGCTCATCTCATCTTACAGTAAATTAAACTGATCAGCAGCTGAGACCACATTATATCAAAGAACTAGGTGTGCAACAGAGCAGAAGATACAATTAGAACAACATTTCGTCAGCTAAGAAATGACTCCTCTGATCTCCATTCTCATTGCTAATTTATTCCAAAGCATCGTCTATTAAGGAATATCATTAGATATCTTCTTGGCTTTGATATTTCATACTTGAAACCAACCTTCAATTTTTAATCCATGAACATGTTGTAGTGAGGGACAAACCTAACGCAGAGCTATGAGGGAATATCTTATCTGCTACAGTACTTTCTCCTGTACACGAGTAATGAGTATGACATGAAGTGACAGTAGGAACACAATTCGACCACTTTAGCTGTCCTCTAATTAGCACAAAAACTTATGGTACACAACCATCTCTACATTAAAACAATACATTTCCATAGGCAAAAAGGGTAAAGGTGCTTCAGGGCACTAAAGAGATCTCCTTCAAAATCTCCTGACAGGAAAACAGAGACAGGGAAGCCTCTGCGTATTTTGATATTTTTGTGTAAATGATCAGTCTATTTTTATCTTATAAAAGACATCTCTATTAAAAATTTGCCTGATTTTCCTTTTGAATATATCTAGAGTCAGCTTTTAGCTACCGTTTTCCATTACATATTCCTCTACAGATTAAAGATCCCATTAGTGCCAGGCATTTTCTTCCTGTAAACACACTTTTATACTGTCACCAGGTGACCTCAATTTTCCTTTACTAAGATGTCTTTTAGAAGTGATGGAGTGGTGTTGCAGATAATACACCTGGGGATACTGTCAGATATTATTTTATTCTGTACCTAATTTTTTCTGTGATTTTTCAGATGCTCCAAAAGTTGAGTATGCAGGCTACACATGTGAAATAGGCAGAAATTTGATGAAAGTATGGACCTGTAGAGCTGCACTGCTCTTTCAAAATAGACAAGGTTTTACCTTATGTCTTTCTCAGATTCCACTTCAGAAAATGGTATTCTTCCCCTCAAATGCTTTCTCTAGGTTCAACAGAATGCTGCATTTTTTATTGTATCTTCATTCTTGGTATGTATTTTCAATAGTTGCAATATTATACCCTAGAAGAGGCAACATGCCTATGGCTCAAAAGGTACATCCAGAACACTGGGAAGTATTAGAGATTACTGGAGCTTTTTTCAGGAAAATGGAAGTGGTTTTAAATGTATTAACTTTTAATACAAAGTAAATGTTTGCTAAAAAAAAGGCACTGAAAATAAAAAGTTCAGGTTTTATTTTTGACCTTGAGATTACAACTTGTATGTTTTCCAGAGCCACTGCAGCAATCTGAAGCTACACATGCTTTGCATTTAACCATGCCAACAATGACGAATCTGGCTATCAGAGAGAATACTTAAAGCTGTCAGTTTGAATTAAGGCTATATTTGTCCTCTAAAATGCTGCTGAAAATAATGACTTCTTCAAGTAGTCAATAACTCCTTGAAAAAAGATTATTAAAAAAAATCACAGGACGCAACAAATCAGATTTGTATTTTTCACAGTATCTTCCACTTTACCATCTCTGTTCAGGTGAATGTAGGAGCACCATAGTTATGAACCTATGACTTGAAAACATACGGAACAAAATAGCAGTGCCAGGGCATGAATTTAACAAACTCAGTGAGTCCTAAACAAATATAATACTTCACTGCAAGACCTTTAAGGACAGGCTTAAAGTTAGGCACATGTTTGTGCATTGTGTTTAATGGAGAAAATATATCTCTTAGATACCATCACCATTTTCGGAGTAAAACTTTTGTCTTCAAATAACCCTAAACTTTTGCCATATAGACTGTGTGGCTGCAGTATTCCCCAAACTTCCCTGTTCCCCTTCTCAAAGTGTTCCACATCAAAATACATCTTCCATTTCAGTTCTCCTCACAGAAGAAAAGGGAGTGGAGGAAAACACAAGGATAGATGCACAGGTGTTTTGACTTCATATATAAAAGAGCAATTTTGTTTAAAATGTTTGAAGCATTAAGGATCAGTAATTTAGCAACAACTGAAATAATTTTCGGTACTTTAGAAACAACTATTTGCTATAAGAACGTGTGGGTGGTGTAGACATGTCATGACTAATGTGATTTGCAATACAACTTGATCAAATTGCAGTGACATCAGTACTGGTACAGTGTGCTAGACTGTCACCCCTAGTATATGAAGTCCACAGAGCAGATACAACTTGGGTTATAAAGGAGAGATTCACAGTGATTGCTGTAAATGTATTACACTGGGAGAGACATTTTCCAGAAAGGGGACTGAGTTTTCTTCCGTTTTTCAGCTGAAGCTGTCCTTAAGGATATCAGCAAACAATGTGTGCTTTTTGAAGAGGGCTAAATGCTTGTCTACAGCCAAATAAAATTTGTCCAACTAAACCAGAAAAGGTGGGCCAAAGTCACACAAAATACATGATAACTCTCTATCACTATGGAAGTGGACAGGCATTCACCTCCTTTCTTCTGCAATCTCCAGCAGTCCTTTCTTGTGCTTTAACTATCAGCAGAACCTGCTGAACACACACTCTATGGGCAAATAATGAATTGAAAGGATAATAATTATCTCCATGTGGAAACCTAAGGCTCCTATATACTTCAGGTTACCAGGTCGAAAATTACATCTATTAAGCTAAATAAATTACTTGTGCACTGTACTGGAAGTAATCCATAAAGGAATTTACTTCTTCTGCCTTTGTGTTAATTTAGATAATGATAACTCACGATTTACCACATCAAATGATTGAAATAACTCCATAAAGTTTTATCCTATCAACTGGCCCTTCTCAATTAAAGAAAGAACAGCATTAATCATTGTGAGTCAAGCTCCCTTGGGAGAGCTTCTCTACCTACTATTGAACTGATAAGAGGGGTCAAGAGATCACCATCTGAAATCTACCCAGATCTCTCAACAGACCTCTTACCACTATTGCACCAACTGATAACAGTCTGTATGGTTTCATTCCAGCCTGCACATTGCAAATATATCTTACTAATACAATAACCTTGGCTTATTTCCGTATGGTGGGTAATTGCCGTGTACTAAGCGATAAATTAAAAAGATTAACCAAAGTAGTAACTACAATAAAAGCAGCTAAATTAAGAATTTCAGCTCTATATTATCTTCTCTTTATTGAAATTTAACTTAAAAATCCTCCCTCTGCTTCAGCTAATGATAAAACGTTAGATAAAGATAGGCTTCTGTATTCTCCATTGGTTGACAAATAACAATTTATCCTCTAATTATGCAGCTCAAATAGCATTTTTCTTGACTACAGTTCCACACTTGCATACGGATCTTAGCCTGCCTACGTGAAGGACTGCCCCCACAGCAGTAGTTGCCAGTCTCCTGCAGGTCAGAGGACAGAGAAGCTGTCAGCATGTCAACAAAGGCAGAAGAAATGCCCAGTGTAATACGAAAACAGGGAAGATGAAGAACAGATCACCAAGGCCCCATAAATACTCCAGAGTTTCTAGAGCTTTTGCCATTATCTATAAGCCTTTCAAAGCACATTGAAAATCTATAGTTAAACAATAATAGAACCTCTTTCAGTTAACCAGTAACTCATTAAATCCTCTCCAAGCAATCTGTCCCCTCTGCATCACTCCCTAAATAAACAGTATATATGTGTTGATGGTCAAGAGATTCAGGCTATTTTGGTCCTGGAAGGCAGGGAAAATTCCAAACCTGTGTATGAAACCCAAAATCCTGCACCACTAGCTACCCGCACTTTTGCCCCCCCCCCCCGTGTCTCTCTAACTATAAACTGTGAAGCCCTCCATTATAATTCTGAACATTTGAAAGACAGAAAGTGAGAGAAACATATAGCTATAGAGAATTTATGCTCAGAAGGGGGCTTTAGAATGAGGCCGTGCAGCTGCATCTCCTTGAAATCCAAAATATAGGCTTGTAACATGGTCTCTTGATAAACAGTGCTCCTTGATACCATTAATAAAATCATAAAATCATTTAAGGTTGGAAAAGATCTCCAAGACTATCAAGTCCAACCTCTGATTGAACACCACCTTGTCAACTAAAACCACTGCACTAAGTGCTAGGTCCAGTCATTTCTTGTACACTTCCAGGGATGGTGACTCCACCAGTTCCCTGAGCAGCCTCTTCCAATGCAATCCTTTCAGTGAAAAAATTCCTCCTGATGTCCACCCTGAACCACCCCTGCCACAGCTTGAAGTTACGTCCTCTTGTCCTGTCATTAGTTGCTTGGGAGGAGAGGCTGACCCCCACCTTGCTACAACCTCATTTCAGGTAGTTGTAGAGAGCCATAAAGTCTCCTCTGAGCCTCCTGTTCTCAAGGCTAAAGAACCCCAGCTCCCTCAGTTGCTCCTCATATAACTTACCCTCCAGACCCTTCACCAGCTTCATTGCCCTTCTCTGGACACACTCTAGCACCTCAATGTCTTTCTTCAAGTGAGGGCCACTCGAGATGGGGCCTCACCATTGCTGAATAGAGGGGGACAATCATTTCCCTAGTCCTGCTGGCATCACAATCTTTGACACAGGCCAGGATGCCATTTGACTTCTTGGCCCCCTGGGCACACTGCTGGCTCATGTTCAGCAGTGGTTGACCAGCACCTCTGGATTCTTTTCTGCCTGGCAGCTTTCCAGCCACTCTGCCCCCAGCCTGTAGTGCTGCATGAGGTTGTTGTGACCCAAGTGAAGGACCCAGCACTTTGCCTTATTGAGCCTCATACCACTGGCCTCAGCCCAACGATCCAGCCTGTCCGGATCCCTCTGCAGAGCCTTCCTACTCTCCAACAGATCAACACTCCCACCCAACGTAGTGTCAGCTGCAAACTTGCTAAAGGTGCCCTTGATCCCCTCATCCAAATCATCGATAAAGATATTAAACAGGACTGGACACAATACTGACCCTTGGGGAACCCCACTAGTGACCAGCCACCAACTGGATGTAATTCCATTCACCACCACTCTCTGGGCCTGGTCATCCAGCCAGTTTTTATCCAAGCAAAGAGTCCAAGCCATGGGCTGCCAGCTTTTCCAGGAGAATGCTGTGGGAGAGAGCATCAAAGGCTTTACTGAAGTCCAGGTAGACTACATCCACAGCCTTTCCCTCATCCACTAGGCAGGTCACCTGGTCATAAAAGGAGATTGTGTCATAAGCTGAAGATAAAGATAAATCCTCTCGAGTCTGGGAGTACTGGAAAAGGTTATATGTTCACCGCAAGTAACCTTTAGCATCACCTTAGCTTTCCCTCTTTGTAGTACAAAAGCAAGGCAAAGGGCTTTTTGCCTGAATTGTGTTTATTCTGCCAAACTCAGAGCATGTCTGTACAAAAGACATAACTATGTTTTACTCCATTCTGTGTTCAAAGCTGGCTTAAAATGAACTGTCTGCAGACTGGCAGCTACATTACTGTGATGCTGTGCCCTGGCTAACTTGTCCTCCAGCTCAACAGGTCTCATTATCTCAGTCACAGTGCCAGGCTATCATAACTCTGTAAGTTCTGGACTTGATCTTATTCATGTCTGAACAACTTCAAACTTAGGCAGAGTGACCTCATATCCTTCTCCATCTGTCCACACCAGCTCACCTTCAAAAAGCATTTTCAAGCTCCATTTTAAAAACAGTTCCATGACTGTCTTTATCTGCCTGTCTCTCTTTGGAAACTGTCCAAAAAAACCACCACTGTAAGGATTAGGAATTTTCCTCTCATCTCTAAATTCCACTTACCTATCTCAAATTTTTCTTTTTATGAAAAATTTGCCTTTCTGATTCAAAGAGCCCTTATCCTCCTTGGTGCTTAACTGATGCAGTTATAGGGAATAGTCATCTTCCCTCCTAGCATTTGCTCTTCTAGGCTAAACAATTCAAACTGTTCTACAATCATTTTCCATGAAGAACTTTTCATTCCTCAACAACCTAGAAGCTCTTCCCTTTATCTCTTCCAGAAGAAATTCATCTTTCTTGAATGGGAGTGACTAAAACCAGACACACTTTCTAAAAAGAATCCACACCACTGTTGTATACAATGGCACTAAGGCTTCCTTATTTCTGCTGGATGTATGACAGGTCTGCTGATATATCCTAGGATATAATTTGACATTTTCATCACCTTTTCATGTTTGTTCAAAACGTTTTGTTTTACAAAGCTGCACTTTAAATCTCAGAGGAATATGTTGATGGCCAACATTTCTGATCCCTTTTAATTCCAAGCAAAGACAATCCTAATCAGAAAAAGTTCCAACCTACATCAAGGCAGAAATACCTTGGAATTTGACTATGTTCACAAATTGGTTTTAATTGGATCTATCTTTTCTTTGGAGTAAGCTATAAAAAATATTCTTACTGGAGTTCTGACATTTTCAGTTTTGGACTAATTTACATTGATGCAAAAATACAAAGCAATTGAATAGCAGAACTGCACCAAATGTTTTCTAAACCAGTTTCTAAACCTGGTTCCTTTTTGGAAATAGCAAGTCAAGAGAAGTAGAATGTTCTTCACTTCTTTGGACTGCTTTACCCACTAAATCCATTCATCCCTCTGATGTTGTAAATCAAATACAAGAGCATTTTGTTCTGAGAATCCCTGCTTTTTGCAATCCTGCTACAATGCAAAAGATCCTGCAAAACCAATGTGGTTTGTCAGCCAGGATCTGACACCAGCCTTGGCCCCTCTTCTCTCTAGTGGCTCTTGAAATTCAACAAGAAGACGACTCAAGTGCTGCTAGAAGGAAGGAGGGTATAGCATTTCCATTCAAACCACATTCCAGATAATTTCTGAAGAACCCACAGCAAATGACACCTCATAATCTATTCACTACAAGCTTTAACCAGCTCCTCTCTGGACCAATGATTAAGTTCAATCTTTACTAAACTGACCCTGTCAGGTAGTTTGTCTTAGTTTGCATGTTGTTTTTTTGACTCTGGATGTCTTAAAACATTTCTTCTACTGTGGAAATTATTTTATTTTGAGACATGTTTTCAGTGAAGGTAAGTCTGTGCAGCTCTGCTGAAGTTGGTTCACACCACCTGAAGAGCTTTCCTTCAGCAGACAGATGGGGCTTTTTATCCCAGTTGTTTCTTTAAGACAGAAAACAAACTCTTTATACCACTTCTCTTTGTATTTCAGGTCAAATTCATGATACCAGCAGCAAACTATATAAGGTAAATTAAGCTCTGAATTGGTTGCACTTGGAAAAACTAAACAGAAAATGTATGTACTAAAAAAACATACAAGGCCTGGTTACAAATAAGCTAAAATCTCAGTTAAAAAACATGAAGATTTCATCTTAAAAATCAGCTTTCAAATTTGATAGCACTTAAACCTTCCCCCCAACTCCAACAAAACAGGAAAAGTGATAGAGAATAAAAATTCTGTTTTGTCAGATCAAGATGGACCAAGAGATGTATATGTATATGGTGTAACCTGTTGAACAGTAACTTAGGGAAGCTGACTGCTATTTTTGGTTCCTCCAATGACATGCTTCATAACTCTGAATAAAGTCCTTTATTTTTTTTTACCTCAATTTACCTGTCTACAAGATGACAATAAGATTCAGACATTACACAGCACTTTGAAATTCAGAAAAAAGCAACCTAAATGCTAGGTCTTAATATATTTTTTTTTTTTTAATGTAAAACATAGGAGTCCTTAACGGTTGTAAGAAAATTGCACTGAAGTGTTGGAGATTATATTTTCACAGTGCTCCTATAAGACTTTTAATTTAGATACTCCTCAAGCCTCCTTTTAGTTCTGCTGTATTTTGCAGAGGTATTTTCCGAATTGATTTGTCTTTGCTTAGGTGGGTGGTACTTTTTTTTGCAGAATGAGAGATTGTCCAGGTGTTCTGTACCTTAACAAATAGCCTTTGAAGCAACCCAATATAATTTCAGCTTTATTAATTCGATCCACTTCTTATCCTTGAAACAACTTTTGACTTTGCAGAAACCAGCTTTTGCATCTAATGTAACAAGTATTGTAAATTGCCCTTAAGTGCTTAAAAATTAGTTTCAGAGTGTATCTGGCATCCATTTGTCAGGTAAATGCAGCAAGTATAAGGCTTTTAACAGCAACATCCAACATAAGTGAAAGCCACTGAAGAACTGTCATTTAGGAACAAATTTTGTTTGAATCTAACCCAAGATTTGAAATAGAAGAAAGTAAAAAAGGTAGAGAGTTAACACCCTAGCAAGATAGATAGTTTCCTTCACAAGTATGGCAAGGCATATCTCCCAATATGAGGGAAGTGTCTGTCTATCTGTCTATCTGTCTGTCTATCTCATGACTGGATGATGAGTCTCTATTTCTTACTAAATTAGTTTACAGCACATTACAATCCCACCACATTAAGGACAGAGCAGTTTCTCTATAATGCAATAAACTAACTAAACAGATGCGTACTTGCATTGTTTGTGTGCAGGCCTGAAATATGAAAAGCTGAATGATTAAACATGGAAAACCTCTACTGAAGTAAAAAGAACAATGTCAGAATAATCCTAATACTTTCTACCTCTAAATACAGGTGCCATGGTGCCATTAGACTAACTTTCTAAATGTAAAACCACAGTACATAAAGCACTCACAACAAAATAAATACTTAAAAATGTGATTTTCAACACACAAGAACTGTAGCTCCCACTGAAGACAGTTATGGTCAAAGGCATGCAGGCTTAGATCACTAATGGTATTGAAGTACATGTCTTACTTGGTCTCTTAGTTTTTCAATTTTCTCAGTTTGCAGATAAATATCTAAATAGGTGATAATGCTGTTGCATGTGAGAAATTAATTGAGAGGTATGTTCCTTTCCTCACCTTCAAACTTCACACTCTTTCTATGCTGCCACCGCTTCAATAATACCTATGACAGTTAAAAAAAATACACAGGAAAGCCTCCTAGTTCTTTTTTAAGAGTCTACCAAGGTCTCTGTATATGGTTCTCACTGTCACTATCTCTTACTCTTGGTACTCTTCAAAGAAAGTTAGGACAGAATTTGATCTCCCACCTTTCTGCTGCAAAGTAATTTGGAGATATGAGGTATTACACTGTCTGGCTTGTAGAGGATTACTGTTTGTAAAAAGGCACTGAAAATCCTATGAAAGACAGAGATCTTTTTCTTCACCTTAAATTTGACATGGCAAGTATAGATCTTTGTTTGTGGGTAGGCAAAGCAGGATGTAAGGCTCTCTGGTTCATTTCACAAACTTCACATAATCACATCAGAAGCCTGTACGGAAGCAGAATTAACCAGGAATGGTCCTTTAGGAAAACCCCTTGAAACTAAGCAATTATTTGAAAAATTGGCCCAAACCCTCTTGCATTTATGCAGTTTTAATGTGATACAAATTCTCTAGCTTCTGTAGCACTACTTTCAGATCACAGTCATAGTGAGAAAAGAACCAAACCCAATCTTCTTATTCTCAGCTCATAAGAAACATGAATTCAGCCTGGGGTTTATGAAATCACTTCCGTGCCACATATCTCTCCATTCTTCCTCTGCCTCATTTGCTGAACAAATGGAAAAAGTCACTTTCCGTGAAAAAGCAGCAGTAATGAAATTATAGCTGTGAAGGTAACCTTAGCCCATTCCAACTCCAGTCCACAGCAGACTGCTGACTGCTGTCCCAGAGAGCTGCACTCTGCAGTGGCCCAGTAGTGATCTCATTGACTTTGGCTTCCTCCAGGCATAGGACACCACTCCCTCTCACCTGGGACTCCCTTTTATGTGTCTCAGGCTGCTTTTCTCCCTTTCCAATTAGATATTAAGCTGCTGCTGATATTTCATTTAATGATTACATAACGTCACATGTATTTTTAGATATATAATTAACTTATATTTGTTCTTTACAGAAGGGAAGATAAAAAATAATAAAAGAAATAAAATTCCCCCTTGGTGCTCCAGTGCAATATTTAACCAAGCAGTGTATAGTATAAGGGTTATAATCTGTATGGAATAATGTTGCTTCTTACATGCTACAAGGATAAAGGTGGAAGAAGAGCAATGAGAATAAGGACTCAAGAGGCTTGGCTCAGTCAGGATTTCCAGTTTCTATTGCCAGTTCCCAAAGAATGTAATGACTCATTAGTACAACACAAGACGATCAGTATTGGGGATCAGGACTCTGTTTTCAGTGTCCCTGCTTCTTGGTCATGTTGTTCCTGTGCTGCTGGTAAAAGGGATGACAGCATTTCTCTCCTTTCTCAGGATGTGTCCAGAGGGTCAGGTAGCCACAGAGCTGCAGCCAAAAGGCTGCATTGGATTTCCTGCACACTCCAGCTTCCATGTGCACTGAAGCACAAACATGCCTAGCTCTAAACACTGTTCTTTCACTAAAATGGAGGGAATGCAGGTAAGGATCTCCTACACATCCTGTTTTCACAGGTTTCAGCATATTGGAGATGGGCTCTGAGAACCATCCCTCACCTCTGCAAGGTCATAGACAGAAGGATAAGCTAGGCACAGCAGAGAGAATGCAAATATGTATTGCAATCAAAGATAGGGTCAGGCTCAAGTCAAATCCTGCTCTAGATTTCAAACTTATACTGGAGTCTGGGGAGACTGCTTTTCAGAACTGAGAACCGGATCTGAGAGGGTATGAATAACAGTGATGGTATCGGAAGCAATGAGCTGAGTGTTTGCTACTTTCTCAGGACCTAGAGAGAAAAGAACAAAATGGAAATGAAGGATAGGGAGGAGAGAGGACAATGTAGGTAGCAAACACTCATCTGCTTCAAAATTATCAGGAAGGCATGATAGTAGGAAAAATCCTACAAAAAGATAATACACTGTCAGCAAGAAAGGGCTGCTGCAGAAGGGGATCAGCAAACAGCCTTATTTTTAAGGCCCAGGGATTTTGAATTTTAGGGAGATTAAGAAGACACATGATACTAGTGCAGGTGTAAAGTATCATGTCCAGTTCCCCCTAAACATGTGTGAGTCTTAATACTTCTTTCTTTGTCTTGATAATATTTATGACCTAAGCTCTGTAAGAAAGATATCTAATATGCACAGCATACACATGGCCCCCATCCTAAACATAAAATAGGGCAGGCTTCTGCTCAGGAGAGGCATCCCCCTGTAAGAGCAGCCTGCTTTACAGCCCCAGCACACCACAATACTGCATTGTCACTCCCATGCCATTTGTCCCTCCACTCATTATCAGACAAACAGTAATGCACACAGTAAATGAGCAACGGCTAAAGGGCTAAATGTTCCTCACTGCTTTCAGGCAATTATTAGTGTATTATGTACCCAGCTTCCTTAGTTGAAATGTCTCTGTCTATCTTTGGGAGCCCAACAAACCACATCATACCCTAAGGATGTTTAACTTCCTCTGCATACTGCCTCTTTCTGCTAAGCCAGCCAAATGTGAGGTTGGCCTGCTTTCAGTATGTGACAGTCGAAATTCGGACATAACTGGCCAAGTTCAAGCAAGGTATATGCCATGCTCTGCAAATAAGAAGTTTAAAACTTAAGGCAACGTAAGTCGAGTCATCTTAAATCAAGAAAATGGGGCAATGCTGTAAGAGGGGAAAAATTATTTTGAGCATATCTTGCAAAAAGTCTGGGACACATTCATAATGGCACAATATTCCTCAAGGGTTTTTTCTTAAAGGATATGCAGACTGGCGCTAGCCACAAAACAGCAGGCTAAGAAGGACTGTGGGAGGGAGCAAGAGAAATGTGGGACAAGAAGAGAAGGTGGTCTAAAGCAGTCATGTGCTAGAAGGCTGAAAATAAATCAGCTCACAAAACTCACACTGTTATGCAACAGTGCGTGAGATGCACATGCATCCCCAGATCTGGTCATCAGTATCTGCAGCAAAGGCAGGAAAATGTGTCAACTGTTGTACAACTGCTTTCTGCTTGTTACCTTAAGAGGAGACTGTAAATATGAAGATATATTTATTTGTATATGTATTTAGTTTAAATTGTACAAAAGCAGACAATTTGTATAGGAACAAAGTGGAATTTCAGCACCCTTAAGTGTAGTTACTTAATTTCCTTGAGCTGTTTCAAATGTGGTCAAGACACTCCTGGCTCTTTTCTAGCTATTGGCTGATACATTGTACTGCAACTGTACTACTGTTTTAAAATATTTTAAATATTATGTAGAATCTTAAAATGTGTGTATTTACATTTTCCGTCTCCTACAACCAGCAAGCTACCCTCATGGCAGACACATGACTCTGTGGTGTGCTTCATTGACTCTACTGTTCTTGCCACAAAATGTCTTGTCAGTAACACCGAGAACCTCCTTGGCCACATACCTTCTGCTCCACAAAAAAAACAAAAAAAAAACAAAAAAAAACCCAAACCAAACAAAACAAACAAAAAAA
>VXAY01007648.1:60405-123654 GCA_013399855.1 Oxyruncus cristatus
AACTATCCTCATCCTTGGTGTGTTTCTTTCCCTGACATATTTTCATTTTGCACAGTATGTCAGGTTCCTCTGTCTCCAGCTGTCATTCATATTTCAGAAAGCTGCTGGGACTGGGACAGGAACTTATTTCACCTAAGTTTAGATCCAAAACTGGCAAAAAGGGAACAAGAAGAGGCCATATAGCGTTTCACTGCTAGTTTGCTGGCTTCCTGTTTATCCAGGGCAGGAGCAAATTGAAAGCAAATGTCTGCTGGTTGTGCAGGACCCTTCTGACATGAGTTTCATGGATATGGATCTGATTTTCAGAGACAGTATCAATGCAGCAAAACCAACACATACTGTTATCCTACAAGCACTCTAAAAAAACAGTGAGTCTTTTGGGGAATACCTTAACAGCAAATACAAGGAAGGACTGCATAACAGAGATTCCCTTTCTGGCCATATAGAGGAGGTCTCCAAGTCAGCGTAAGTGTATGTGAGTAGCTTAAACTACCATCACTATACACATATGCTGTAAATAAAAAGAGGAAGCTGGCAGACAGGCTGTCAATTTACCACTGCAGCCATATTCAATCAATTAAATTCAACAATTCAGCACTTTACCCAAGTATACTGACACACTACGTATATCCAAACTAATACAGTCATATTAAAATTCCTCTAAAGGCTCTAGCTAAAGGGCTAGTTTCCCTTGAACTTGAATCAAAGATATGATGAGAAAATGTACAGGTTTTTTATCAGCAATTATGAGGGTATTCATACAGTGCTGCTTAAATGTTATCTTCTAAAACTGATAAAGGGCAATGTAAGGGGGAGTTCTTCAGAGAGCCTGAGACCAGACAATTAAAGCTCTTAATTACAAGCCAATACCCAAGAACTTCAAGATCAGACTCAGAGTAAACTCTGTTCTTTACACCAATATTCATCCCCTAACATATATCCCTGAAAAAAGTCTACACATCATAATTCTCTATCATATTTTTGAAGAATTTTAAGAACATTTCATGCACCAGTTAGTTCAAAGATACTGTGATACATTAAAAGTTCAAAGCTGCAGCTTCTCTTTTTCCTTTCATACCTCATTTTAAGAAGCAAAAGTTAAGAGAAGGAAAAGTTGCACACAATTTAATATTCCTCTTCTCCAAGGGTTTGCACTTGTTGCTCTTACTCCAAGACTGTTGTAGAAACTCCTTTAACACAGAGAAGAAACAATATTATATACTGTACCTATGGTGGTGAAACAGACAGATCACATATTTGAAAGAATATGGGAAAATTCAGACTAAGAACGCCACGTCCACAGAGTAGCACAGGTCAATCACCTCCAGCCACCTGCAGCTGCTCCCAGTTAGCTACCAGCCTATCTCTAGACAGCATCACCATGGGTATGCTACTATTGCCAAGAGAGAACATGAGCAGGTGGTGCACTAGTACCTCTAATTCATCATCTTAACCAGTGACATATAAAAAGCAGTGAAACATAAAGTGCTATTAGACCTGAAAAGCTGCCGTAATTGCAATTGCATTGCTAACTAACCGTTCAACCCCATGTTCTGAGTAATTAGGGCGATGGTTTATGACCAGCACTTGGTGGCACTAGCAAAATGTAACAGGAGATTGAGCGTGACAGGTGGGTTGGTAAAGAGGAGGCAGAGGAGGAGATGTAAATTACAGCTTCAAGGAATCACCTGTTAAAAAGCATGTGTCCTTCTTTACCAAAAAGGAAATGGTCCCCATATCCAGTGGATAAGGAAAGAGGACTCAAGACAGTGGCAAGGTGACAATCTCCTACAAGAATGTTTTTTACTTTTTTTTTTTCCAATGTCACATATGGATTATGTGATTTTGCTCTGACAAGTCAGCAGGAGAAAGAAAAGTCTAGCAGTCAGGCTTTTGCAAGATAAATTCTGTGTGCTTAAATGATTTGAGAAAGTTGTTAGCTTACTTCCTCTTAGAATGAAAAGGCTGATGTTGTAAGTCACCTACACTGTAGCTCTGTACACAGCAGGAGGGGACTGGGGGAGTTCAGCTAGTTCAAGGAAAGAATCACCACAGAGGGCGGAGAAGCCATTGTTTCTTGCCCTCCAGTGCAAGGCTTCAACAGTGAAGATTCTGCAGAAGATGCAAGAGGTGGATATTCATGATTTATTTTTTTCTTCAGCCGTGAAGAAATCTGCTTTGAACTCTAACACTACTCAAGCTAACTTTCTTGTTTAAAATCCTACTTGAAGTCCAATAGCTGTGTCCAACCTATCAAATTATTTTTTTTTTAATAATTCTTTCAGTGGGGGTGGGGGAGAGGATTTTTGACTAAAAATTGCCAGCAGTGGTGGCTTTCCCACACTGCAGAAAACTGAAATGTGCAGGCTATTACTTGCCTACATTTGTCTAGCTTAAACTTTTAGTCACACAATTATGTCACATTTTCACCTTTAAAAATGTGAAAGCTCCCTTATCAAATTGCTTTGTTTACCATTTTTGTAGGTAACTGCAGATTTTTGTCACCCCACCACCCTATAGAATCACAGAGTCATTTAGGTTGGAAAATACCTTTAAGACCATCGAGTTCAAATGTAACCTAACACTGCCAAGCCCACCACTAAACAATGTCCCTGACCACCACATCTCTATGTCTTTTCAATATCTCCGGCAACGGTGACTACCACTTCCCTGGGCAGGCTGTTGCAATGCTTGAAAACCCTGTAAGGAAATTTTTCCTAACATCCAATCTAAACCTCCAGTCACAACTCAAGATCATTTCCTCTCATCCTATCACTTGTTTACTTGAGAGACCAACACCCACCATACCACAAGCTGCTTTCAAGCAGCTGTAGGGAACAAGGTCTTCCATGTTTCCTCTTTTTCAGGTGGATAACACCACTCACTGACAAATTTTCCAATCCTTTAACCAATTATCATATTTAAGAACTAACTCCCCTCTAAGATAATGGCAACTGTAAGCATTAGAAATGGATCTCAGCCACAATCGTACTAAGATCAGATGCATTTTTTTCCCACTCATTCTCCTGTCTACATATCTACAGAGTGATTTAGTCCTTTGGGCACAACGTTATCCTGAGAACTCATTTTCGTCTGAGTAACAGCCATGACCCTGAAGTCTTTTGCAAAAATCACTGCTTCCTAAGGTACTCTGTAAGAATGCCTTACATTTTTTGTTTTAAAACTGATGCATTTCAAAACAGACACTTTAAAATGCATCTTGTTCAACTGCCCTCAATTTACAATACAATTCACTCTAACAGTGACATTTTGTCTCTGTATGTTTGAACTAATCTCTCTTCGAGCAACTCATTACCAGGTGGTCTGTGAAGAGGACTTGCAAGACACCATTTCCATACATATATATGTATATATACACACATATGTTTTTCCTCTCCAAACAGCTGCTTAAGGCACAACTGTATACTCTTACATTCAGAGGATGTTGCAATACAGGTAGAAGTGGTATTGTGAAGAGAGAAAATAAGCCACCTCTGCTGGATAAGGTATAAAGAAGGGTCATGCTGGGAGAGTAGCTCAGCAGAAGGAAGGTGACATACATGACATAGTAATGAAGCAGGAATGATACTTCTCCACATTTCAGGTAACCCACCTGTGGGTCTGGGTGCCTCCCTATATCTGAAACAGCAAGCTCTGAGACTGAAATTGCTGTCGCAGTATCTGCATAGAGGTTACGTGGCAAAGGGGTGTTAATGGGGAGAAATTCATCTGACTACCATGGAGGGAGAAACGATGGGACTACATTTTCTTCATAGGAATTTGATTTTTCATGGAGAAAAATCTAAATTGACAGTCCCTTCAATCTTTGTTTTTTGGTAACAAACTCAGCAGATTCTGATAAGAGAAAGCAAGAGCTTTTTTCTGATGAAGAAAATATCCTTTCTAATGGGGAGTAGGAGTTTCTATAGCCTTCTCCCACCTGCCACACAGTGGTGCATGCCACATAACAGCATGCCTAGGGAGGCTGGCAAAGGTAATGACATTTCCTCTGAACCCTTGAAGGTGGATAAAGGGCACTTGGTCCTTCCCCTGTTCTCTTTGAGCTGTCACAGAGATATGCTGCAGCCATAAAACAAGGCAGGGGCTGCTGAGAAATTCACAGCTTCGGGGGAGCTTGCTCCATCCTCCAAGAGTCAGAGGCCTATAGGAAATATTGTGGTAAGCACAACATCAAGACCAGAGAGGGAAAAAGTGTGTTTCTGAGCCATTTGTTCTGAGCCAACTGACAGAATCCTAAGTGGGAGGGTGAGGAGCACAGGGTGCAAAATTAGCCTGCATTTAAATAAGAGACATGTGGGTTTGGAACCCCTCCCTCCTCTGTTTAAACAGCCCAGTGCTGCTGTGAACAAAGCCTAAGAAGATTATGTTCTGTGAGGATAATCTCAGCTCTCTAGTGCTGTCTTGGCTTCAGAAATACAGCATTCCAGTTTTCTCTCAGGGTCATTTCTATCTTTCCCCTTCAGCTCCTATATGCTTCTCCAGCTACTCCCTGATTTCTGGGGTGAAATTTTTTAATGTTATAATTATCAAGGCTCCTCGGATTTTCCTGCCATTCAGGCTTGAGAGGGCCAGATTCCCAACCTGAAGGTAATAGGATTAGGTGTCAAGCAGCTTTCTCAGCAATCTAGGTATCCCTTTGGAGAGTAGAGGAGCAGTGTTCCCTGCATGCATGGGGAGCCAGCAGCACAGAGCACCTCACTGCCCACCCAAACACATTATCTCACCTGTATCTCATCGGAGCATTAAATAATGCAGAAAATATTCCAGCAGCTCAAATACTGAGCAAGTGGTAATGATGCTGTCACTTGGGCAGAATGTGCAAATACCAGTGCAGATGGATAACATTTGCAGAGAAGATGAGCAAGATGAGAGGATCCCTTTGATCTGCCCTGCACAGTCCCCATACCGGCTGAGGGCTCTGCCAGTCAGGGGACAGATGTTCCCATCCTGGCACACTGTTTCCCACTCACAGGCAGACTCCTGTGCCTCCCCTTCTGCAAGAGTGCAGAGTGTCCTACCTGGCAGGTACAGTGCACCACGTTCAAAGTGCTGAAGCCTGAAGAGAGGCATCTATTTATGCTGGGCTTGAATTTGGCTCCATGTCTGCCAGAAGACTGGATACTATGCCATGCAGGGTTTTGGCTGGATCTATAGGTAAATGAATGTCAAGGATATTTTACACATCTGAATACACTGTGCATAGTATGCCTTGGCTGCAGATATTGTTCCTATATTTTGGGATACATGTTGCCTCATTTACATCTACCAGTCGTATGTGGAACGGAAGCACAACTACCAAGAGAATTGATAAATAAGCAGGAAGAAAAACTGAGAAAGAAAGCAACATAAGAACCAAGAGCAGAAATACTGTTAAGAGCTGCAGCTCTCTCCTATGGTAAGGTCTGGGGTACCTGGAAGGTCATTGCACAGGACGGGCACAAACCTCTTGACATCTCTATGCCAAGACCACAGGATCAATCTTGTCCAACTCCTGCATGTCACAAACACAATAAATAGCCTGTGAATGCACTTTCTTCTTCCTCTGGTCTAGTGAAGGTTAGTCTACACTGCACTTAGTCTTACTATGTCTTTTTTGTCTCACTTAGTCTTACTTAGTCTTTTGTTTGGGCTGTGAACATGGAACTCTGGCAACAACATGAAAGAAACACAGCAAATAACCAACATCACATATATAGCCTAAACAACTGTAATTGTTCTTTGTGGTACCAAGTCCAACAGCAAAAAAATTCCTTTGACTTCTATGGATGTTTGACCTGAATATGGATTAAATGGATCAGGCTGCATACCACAGGCTACAGAGGAAGTAGAGAGACAGAAGAACAAAACAAACATGAACTTCACCCTGAGGCTTAAAAATGATTGAAAACAGCCAGTACAGTGCCTCATTCCATCTTAACCCCACAGATGTGGAGGTGCAGCACCAACATTTCCCAGAGTCTTTCCTATCCAAGCTCAGGGTGGGAAATCCCAATTCCCAGTAAAGCCAAACAAATGCCCAAATTAATTTTAAAAAGAAGTGCTGCAATAAAACCACTTATTCTAATTTAATTTCTTTTCCACTGACACGTTGCAAAGCACAGCCAGGAACACACCTGCTGCAGGAACACCTCAAGGGCATTGTGAGATTTCCCTCAATCCCAATAAAAATGGCCAAGAAATTATCTTGGTGTTACAAAGTATCATTTCTTAAAACATATTAGAAAACTCTTAAGAATGCAATATATTCTCTATAGTCAAGAACTTTCAATTCGAGATACTTCTACCAGGATATAACACATTACAACTGATCACAGCCCTCCTGAGGTGGCAGGTAGTAGCTACACAAAGAATCACAGAATCATTGAATCAACTGGGTTGGAAAAGACCTCCAGGATCATCAAGTCCAACCCTTGATCCAACACCGCCATAGTTACTAGACCTGTTGGAAATCCAACATACCAAGCAGGGTGGCAGCTAAACCACTTCTGTCTATAAATGTCCCAAGGATTCCTGATGCACGAGGTCCTAGTGGCTGGATGTGTCATAGATCAGCTCCTCGGTGCAAGTCTTTCATTTTCCTCCTGCAGCAATCAAGCTCTAAAGTCTCAGTGTCAGGCCTTAGAAAAAAGATCATCAAGGTGAGGTCTGACATCATTTGGTGATCTGTGACATGAGCATGTGCATAGGTGACTGTAATTCTCTCTGTGTGTATACATGCAGACACACACGCTCAGCAGACTGAGAGTTTCCTGAGAATTGTGACCCTCCCGGGCCCCACAGCCACACCATCAAAGGAAGAACACCACCCTAGCCAAGTCAGGAGAAGTGCTAAAATGACAGCCTCTTTGCATTTTTTATGAGGTTTGTCTCCTAAGTGTCTCTGCACCTCCACAAAGCCCTCTCATCACTGCCTCACAGCCCATCTTGTTTCTCTCAGCTGATTAGGAAGTTTCATTCTTGCTTGTCTCCCCTCTTCCCTGCCTGTTCCTGTGCCCTTGGAGTCAGTGTCCTCCAACAGCCGAGGCTCGATGGTGCTCTCCTATTATACTGTCTTTCCCAAAAACCTACTACCACTTGTGCTGTCAGTCACCCACAACTATTGCTTCTGCACCATTCACTCTGGGTAGTCAGGAAAGTCAATTTTTGCCAGGCTCACTGTTCCCCCCACTCCAACCCAAGAGAAAGGAGCCCTGGGGAGCTTCCACACTCCCAAGTCCATTGTCTGTACTCTAAGTCTGTCCCAAATCCAAACTAGGGCAAGAATCGGGTACATGTCAACCCTCCCACTTAACACCCTAGTTTTCATGAATGGAAAACCTGGAAAAATGAGAGGATGGGGAGGTGCCACATGGTCTTATCCTGGTAAAAGATTCAGTTGACTGGGAGACCATTACTTCATGGTGCAATACAGTATACCTGCAGAGTAAATTTAGCTACAGCCTGACATTCTTGCTTTCCTGCTTGTAAACAGAGAAGATAATCGTGCTTTCCTAATTAGTGCATGAGTGTTGAGAATAAACATGAAAATTCTTGAGGCACATCTTAGCATAAGAACAAAACTTGCAGAGGCACAAAACATCTACAGAGGCCACAGCAAAGCTTTGCTTAGCTTACAGATGGTGTGCTCATGTAAGGCTGATTGCTTCCCAAACGGAAAAAAAAACATCTTAAAACCATAAAACCTCCAGAGTACACCTAACACTACCAGAAAAACACTTCCCTTCCTTCCACAAGCTCTTCTGACCTCTCTTTTTAACTTTACTAGTCATCCTAATACTTCTTAACATCAGTATACTTTATATGTACTTGTATACTTTACTAATGCTGGTTCAACAAAGCCATCATTTCACTGTATTTCCTCAAGGTATGTACAGCTCAGCCTCTTTCTTTCCTCCCAAAATCCAAGCTTTAGATGACCCTCTGTGGATATACAGGGTGAAAGCCCCATATACATCAGATAATTCAGAAGCAGAATAAACATCAGGACCTAAAACCAGCTCAGTCCCATTGTTTTCTCAGTGTTAGATGGACCAGTAAATCACTCTTCACTCCAATCACATTGAAACTTGCAGGCTCCTAAGCCAAACTCTTCATTAAAGCAAAACTATCCAGGGGGTCAAAACAAAGAAGTGTGTGCTTGTTTTTCAAGTGACAAGTGAGATAACATGGTAATTTCATTTATGTTCTCTTTGTAAAGGATTACTAATGTTGTAGCAAATAATGGCTTCTAACCTACGCAGCACAGCAGACTCACAGCAAAGAAGTTTTAGTGAGCAAGTTGAATCCTTTTGGCATGTTTATTCACTCATAAGGAATTCCTTTCATTATTTAGTACAAATAAAGATATACCTTCATGAAAGGCTTCTGCTGCTCGTGTTACTCACATTCATATTTGATAGCTAGAGCCCTTTGCCTGCTCCACACCAGTGGAGGTGTTCTCCTCTAAGACTGCTTAATTTTCAGAAGAATATTGGGATTTCATACTAAATTGGATGGATGGTCCATCAGATTTTGCTTTCTGCCTCTGAACCCCACTCAGGGAGTAAGAAGAGCTTGCAGCACACTTGGCTCATCCAGCAAAGTGAGGCACCACAGCGAGAGACTCCTGCCTGACCTCTAGTCATTAGATAATGACTTGAGCTATGTGATTTGAATATCTCTCTTTAAGAGCCCAAATATGACTCTTGAGGCATATTCCTCCATGTGGGCAGGGAGTGAACTGGGACCGTGAACAGGATTTCAGACTGTGACTACTTTAATTGTACATAGGACTAGGAGGAAAGACATAGAGACCGTATATATACCTTTCCTGCTCTTCTCTTACAACAGCACTAGCCTGACACCATTTTCAAAGCCCTCAAAAGGTTTGCCGCTGGGCTCTGAAAAAGCTGGGTGGGAGTTATTGCATCCCTCCTCCTGCTCTATGAAGATGGCTACACACAATCCAGGGTCTCATACCAGCAACTTGTTACTATTTTGAGTGAATGTATGAACTGGGTTCTGCTGCCCCGTGGCAGTAGATGGTATAAAGATGTAGGCTTTTGTTCACAGCACAAACTGATGCTTTCTTTTTATATCTCTGTCCTGTGTTACTGGCTGGCCCTTTGGTCCTATGTTATTTAAGACTGTGAGAACCAGATGCTGATCATTTGCTGCCTGATCCTTCACAGTCCTTCCACTAACAGTTAAGTAGTCTTTCCTAACTCATCTGTCCTTAAACCTAAATTTTCAGTATCTCCCCCACTTTTCAGTATCTCCCCCACTTATCATCTTCAACAGACAGTGCATCTTTTTTCCCCAGATTTTGCCAGTGCTAGGAAAACCCAGAGCAGAATTATGTGCTCTGATTATGTCCAAGCCAGAAATTGTAAGTGCAGAATTCACTAGAGGAAATCACTGCAAAATAAACAGATGAATAAGATACTCCACATTTTGCAAGCCTATAAAAAGCTGGACTGGAACAGAGTAGGCAGGAACTAAAGGGCTGAGTGCCAATCAGGATAGCTGAGGGGTCTGCTAATTTATCCTCCAAAGATTTCCTTCTCCCTTAGGTTGTAACTAATAACACAAACCCCTATCTAATGCTACTAATGCTATTATGCTGGAAAGCCCAAACCCGAGGAGGGAAAAGGCAGTGTCTGGCAGCCATTGCCAAAAATCAGCCAAGATCAGAAGCAGAGCATGTCTTCTGGCTATATGTATGAGATAAATGTTGACTTTATTTCCATCTGCAACCCCCATATTCTGCTCCCCCAAACCCTCCCAGTGCCTCCTCTTCCAAAACTCGGTTTTGTTCATGTTGAAATGATAATTGTTAATTTATTCTGCTTTTCTGGTTGCTGTGCTAACCCACAGCTTGTGCTGCTTGGTGTCTAAGCAGCTTGTCCTGGGGATATGGTTAAACCTGCCTTTGATCAGCATTTAATCCTTCAAGGTGCTCTGGGGGCTGCAGTTTAGTTTCTGTGTGAAAGCAGTAAGAAAAGATGGAAAGGAAGGAACAGTACTCTCACTTTTCTTCTCCCTCCAACTCTCCCTCCCTCCAAAAGAAACATTTACCATGGACTGCGGTGGTTGTTAGAGTGGGTGGAGGAGCTGCTCCATGGGCCTGGCCCAGATCTGATGAATGTAAGAAGCAGGAACCCTGGCCATCAGGAGCCTAATCTGTCCATTTCCACAGGTAGCCCAAAGATCTGGGTTATTTTGTTCCTCAGCTAAATATAAGCTGCTTGTTAGGGAGAGAAGATTATCCTCCCCTCTCTTCTTTCAAGCCTTCAATCAGGGAGAACAAGTAGAGGTAGAATTTTTAACAGATGGGAACTAAAGGAGTCTTTCAAAGTAAATAAATAAAAAGTAACTTGCAGTTCCTACACACAGCTAAATATGTATGTCTAGATAAAGACCTAACTGTGGGGTACAGCCATCTGCAGGGATGCAGAAGCTGCAGAAGGAAAACAAGGGGAGGAACTAGGGAAGAATTTGAGAAGGCAAGACTAGACTGGATGAATGAAGCCAACAGATGCCAAACATCCCAGATAAAGCTGCTTAGAACAGGATTCAGTTAATGCTCTGTGACAGCATTTCTAGGAAAACTCTTCACCTAAAATCACTTGAAATAAGTGGTGTGACATCCACATCAATGTATTGCCATGGCACAGGACTCCCTCAATATGGAAAATGTACCATCCATTTTAAAAGCTTACAAGTACTCGGCCCTTGCAAATCAAAGAGCAGCATACTGTCCACTTATCCCCCATATTTTTGGTCTCACACTCATGATGTAGAGGCCACAGAATGGTACTTCTCAAGCTCTCTGTACGTGGAGCTTCATCAAAATGATCTGGCACATACTTTTTTGTTATTACCTAGATCTTGTCAGCCAAGCTCTTGGTGTAAGAGAAATGCAGTACAGTACAGGTTCTCTATCTATTAGGTACTTCTAGAGTACCGATCAATGTAGTTGTCTAGGTACCATCAGGATATCAAAGTTGGTCACCATTCCCCAAGTGCTCAAGTTACTCCACTGAGAGTAAAGGTATAAATCCAAAAATAGATGGAACTATAACAGGAGGATGCTGCCACTGCTACCACCTATATGTGTGTTGGTTTAGTAAACCTGGGATACAGTATAGCTCCTGAATTCCACTTGTTCTGCAATAGAACTGTTTTGTGCATCTGATGAGATGAGATGCTTCTTTCCTCTAGGCCTCAGTAATGTCATGATATACAGTTTCCTTATGAAACTCACTTTTCAATGAAATGGAATTAATGATATTGTCCTATTTCAGTAGGATACTTTTAGCAGGTTCTAGACATGTAAACAGCTGTGAAATTGCAAATGACAATTTATCTCATTTGTACTTGCTTACAGCTACACTGTTTTAACTCTTTGTATGCTCATGTATTTCTGCTCTGTAACTGGAGATAGGAATTAGGACTTTAACCTATCACTCATCAGAGAGTAAAATGCGAGTCACTTACCTAACCATATGTAATTTTGAAGTACCAAATAAACTTCACTGCTTGACCTAAGTCTTGCAAACCTTCATGCCATGATACCATTACTAAAGGACTGCCAGCTGAATGTGCAGAAAACAAGGGAAAATCCCTTAGCAGTTAAATACATGACTTGTTCAAATACCACACAGGATAAAAATTTTTCATCTGGTATGGAAAATAAATTAGAAGCAGCCAACCCCATTTAGAAATACGTTAAACTCAGCATAACATCACTTTTTATCACATTTAAAACATGTGGGAAATACCGATGATACAGGGTTAAACTGGGCTCTGGCAGAATTAAAGCACGTTTCAGGGATGACTGTAGAGACAGGAGCTCCTTGCCATCCCCTGTTCTCTGCTCCATAGCTCTGAGCTGCATCCCTGCATCTCTGCTCCATAGCTCTGAGCTGCCTCAGGGCAGGCGAGAAACAGCCCCTTCCTTCCCTCTTCTGTTGCTCCAAGCCCTGCAGCCTTACAAGAACTCTCGCTTTCTCATATCATGTTGTGCTCTGCAGCCCTAAAGAAAACACTGCATTAGCTCTGCTGCAGAAAAAAATCACTGCTACCCTTGGTGTGCTAGCAGAAAAGTAATTGAGAGGCACTTGAAATAAAGAGTTAAATCAATTATAAAAACATGTCCAAATCCCTCTTAACTGAGCTTCAGCTTTCCTTACCCATTTTTTTCCTTCTCAGCCTTTTCAATGTAGAAAAAAATGTGTAAAAAAAAATAAAAATGAAGCTAGATAGCACAGCAGGAGCTACATGCTGATCAGAAAACTTTTGCTTTGTTGGGGTGCAGGTTTGGGGGCGGGAGTAAATGAAGCAAATAAATGGTATTAATCTTTTAAACCTGAGAGTTTTAGCTACTGCATTAAAAAGTTGGCAGTGGTATCTCTAATCCCAAAGCCCAAGTACAGAGTATTATCCAGCAGACTGCATTCCCACACTTGACACCTCCCTAAAAGCTTTCCTTCATGTGTGCCAGTTTTATTCGCTACCTGGAAGACTAAAAGAGAAAAAAAGAGAATTTTCTCACTAATTCCCAACCTTAGAGCAATCTTGCTCTGTTCCTTGAATGGCAGGGTGAATAGGGTACTATCTTTAGAAAGCCTTTGCTTGTTCAGTTATACCACCTTGCTTTGCTCCTAGCCCTGAGCCTAAACCATATTAGTTAACAAAAGCAGCAAAAGTATTCACTGGTGGTCTAATTCTGCTCTCCCTGCCTTGCCCTGGGGTGTGATTGCCTCTGCTGTGGACCCTGAAAGCTGATGAGCAGTTCACAAAAGCATGATGAAACACTGCAGGCCAAGACACGGGGGAAAAGTCAGTATCCAAGTAAGCCTGCAGGAAGAATGTAGAGTCAGGATAAAAATAACACAACTGGGACATAGCCAAAAATGAGGATTAACACTAGACAACATCAGTGACGATGAATGATGAGGATTCCCAGTTGTATGTCTAACGCCAAAAATATCTCCACAAGTAACAACCTGCCCCCTAGCCCCAAGAAGAGTGAGCTCAGCAATGAAATGCTGAAACTGCCATTCTGGATGAAATCTAGGTCCACGTAGACCAGTACATGTCTATGACAGTAGCCAGTGTCATAACCTGTGGTGAAAGAGCAAATCCTTCTGTAAGAGGGAATTGATGTAGTCTAGTAGGACAACTGATGCAGCTGGAATAAACAGGAAAGACATCAGACACAAAATCTTATTCATGTTAAAAAATTAGTCTGCTATATATCAGGTTTATCAGTGATTTACTAACCTTGCTTCATTTACACACTAAAACCACTACAGCCACAACAACACTATTAACTACAATCTANAAAATTAGTCTGCTATATATCAGGTTTATCAGTGATTTACTAACCTTGCTTCATTTACACACTAAAACCACTACAGCCACAACAACACTATTAACTGCTCCCGTATCTCCTAGGTCTCGTCCTCATTTCTGGGGATAAGCCTTGAAACAACAACTTTCTTATTCAGAAGGAAAACCCCATCATACTGCATTGTCAACGGCCACTGTACAGCACAGCCTATCCAACACCATGCTGAACCACCTTCTTGGTCCTCCACCAGAGGGATAAGGAAACACCACACAGTTAAAAATAGAATTTAATAGATTTTGCATAATTAATATTGATGTTTAACAACTCCAGATCTCCTGCTCCTTTGTGACTTCATCCATAAATGCAGTATTTCTTCAGGTCTGCAAGGAACATGATAACTGTCCTTTGATCTTGTCCTCTCTTGAGTTACAAAATAAGATTTCATATTAAGATTTGGGGTGAGGGACAAACTGCTTGGAGTTTTGGTGTAGCACAATGTACTGAATGTATTATTTTTCCAAGTCACAGCTTCCCTTGGACTCTAACATGGAAAGACTGACACACCGGATAGACCAGGGAAGAAATTAGATCATATGCAATCTGTTACCTTTTCTCTTTCTTTTTTTTTTTTTTAAGACACCTGAAGCAGATAAAAAAACAGAGGGGAGGGGGCAGATCCCTACTGTGTATAAGTGGCCATAGCTCTGCTACAGTCACTGAGTAGAATGAGTCAATACATTGATACCTACTGAGAAGTTATCCTGTGTATCTTAAAATATTAACACCATAGTCAACATGAAAGAGAAAGGGGCTTTCACCTCATCTGTTTGGATCTCCAGCCTAATGAATGTATAACTTCCCTAACGTGCGCTACACACACACACACACACACACACACACTTCCTAAAGAGCCTGGCTGAGTCAGAGAGGCACTGCGGGACCCATCTGCCCCTGCTGATCACCCTTCTCCTCCCATCCACCCACCTTCTGCCCCAGAATATGCCTTGCTCTGCTGCCATATTTCTGTGTCAGGCACGAAGTCCCCACAGAAAGCAGAATAAAAATAATAGGTAGGCTTCCAAATGTCAATTATCCACCTTCTTTTTTTTTCTTTTTTTTTTTTTTTCATTTTTATTTACAAGGTAATTGGTCCACATTCTGCTATTATTCGTATCAACGGAAACCTGGAAGATTGCTCTTAAAGACAGCAGAACAAACCTAGGATTAGAACCAAGTATTCTCCTGCTATATCTGAACTTAAAGGATAATTCAGCAGTATGTAATATACATACTTGCTTTTTCCTGTGCACATTGTACTCGTTCATGAACACATTATTTAACCTTGGGAAAAATCAGAACTTTCCTCCATAAAGTATTTCAATCCACAGGATTGTTTAGACAGAAGTGTCCAAAAATTGGATTTATAGGAAACCACAGTCAAGAGGTACTTTGCCTGGTTGTTAGATGAGGAGAAAAATCCTTTCGTATTTAAATATATAACAGCTCAGAAACAGACAGTGCTGGATATCTGTGAAGGCACCTTATACAACTTTCTGTATAGAACTCTCTCTCCTAACTGCAGAAGCCAGTTAAAAAGATGATTTCCATTCTGTGAAAGACTAGAGTTTGCAAACTGGAATGAAGAACAGCAGCAGCAGTGTCCTCCTCAGATCCCAGCACAAACCATACACCACAGACAGGACCTATGCATTGCCCTCCACTGTAGAGTGCAGCTTTCCAAATTTTGTCCATTAGACTAAGTATTTGCCTCATAGCTCTCGCTAGCACTGGCAGACACTAACAAACCAGACTGGAGAACCTTTGGGAATTGTCAGCTCTGTCATACAGAAACAGAAGTAATCCAAAGATTTGGTCTCCCCTGAAAACCTCTGGCATAAATGTGGTTATTTCTAAACCCGGAGTTGACTGTGGTCAACAGCCGTTGGGGATTTCTGCTGGTTTGGGAAAGTTGAATAAGCAGACAAGCTGGGCAAAGGAGTAAAATCGTTCCGTATTACGTCAGGAATCATCATCATGGCTAAGCTTCGCGAACGAAGATTTGGGAAGGGCTCCACCCACATTTGTTGCAAGCGCATTGGTGGCTAAAAAGGCCAATACGAGATAGGCAAGTCCGATTGCAGAAGGCACAGCAGAAAGACTCCTTAGATGGTATGTTCTGCAAGGCACAATTCTTTCTGCATTGTCTTTACGTCAGGAATAAATATACGGTTATTCAACTCAGTCAACTTAATGCCTTCTTGTTCCTGTCACACCTGTAAATGCTACTGACCATCATCTAGAAATATGCTTCTCTAAGACAAGCATTTTTCCCATGCAAGGGAGGTTCATCATGGTTAGACATGAAGACATGAAGGTATCCTGTACCTCCTCCCCTCCCAGTCTCTGCTTCCTTTGGCAGTGCTCTGTGAAGATTTTCTTAGATAATACAATTGCTTTAATGTTTTAAAACTAAAGACTTCTTAAATTGAAAAAACTGTTTTAAAAACTTCAATATTTCACTTTTCAACATTTTTCATTTTTACAACATTTTAAATGTTAATTCTATTATCAAAATGTTATTGGAACTGTTATCAAAATGGTTATAAGTGTAGTAAAACACCTTAGAACATAAAAACCAAATCCATTTTGAACTCTGTTAAACAGAAAAAGCATCAAAACCTCTATATTAAAAGGATAAGTTGAAAAACATTTCCCAGCCCAGCTCTTTAGAAAAGGAGGCAGTTAACTCTCTCCCTTTCCTCTCTCTTCTGCAAATGCAAGTAATGAAATGAGGCTGGCATTCATTCCATTTCATCACAACACAGACTGAATTTTCCACAGTCTACCAGCCTACCTACCTACAAACCTACCAACCAGTGTTCCTAGGGGGCTAGCTACTTGCCTGCCCACAATTTAATACACAAATTATGAACTATACAGCTTAAGGACACTCTGAATGAACTGCTTTATTTGGGCACATTTTGCAGGAAGAGATACAGAATGCTAAGTGGTCCTGACCACATACTGCTACAAGCACACATCAGCAGTAACTGTTTGGGTCTCTACACAGAGCTATTTAAGCTGTAAGCAGAAAGTCCAATGAATAAGAATTAGGGATCCTTTTACCCCTAAAATGTAAGTGCTAGTGAATAGCCACACATGAAATCAACAACAACAGAAAGGGAGAAAAGTAAATCCTTTTTCAAGACGTGAATTACAATCTTTAAAAAGTGTAATGGTGCACAGCTCTCCCTCTTGTTTAAATGCTCTCTGGGAGCACAGCCTTACACAGGTTCAGGGTAACAACTAAAAGGTTTGTCATGTTAAATGGAGCCAATGATGGCTAAATCTCAATCCCCAGTTAATCATTTGCTCTTGCCAGCATGGTAAATCTGAGCATCCCAAATCTCCAGGACAGTAGTGCTAATGGAATAAGCAAAAAAGTCAAGTAAGATGCTATCTAAGCCTGCCTGATGAGATTGCAGTTTGCAGACAACCCTGGCTTATCTTAGATGATGAACTATCAGGGATAAAAAGAATGCATCAAGTCTGTTTCCCCAAGACCTTGACTTGCTGGTGGTAGGGGAATATGAATAACATCTAGGCAGCTCAATATAGATTAAATGAGGAACTGGATAAGATCATGATGTTAATGAATATGCCCTTTAAAAATATCCCCAAATACCTAGGCAAATAACCACACAATGCAAAGGATTAAGCTTCTGGTATACATTATTTTAGGGCCAGTAAATTAAGATTAAAATCAAGGACTCCACTCTAAATATACGGTGTATATGCAGAATTACAGAATTTTTTCTATGTATGCACTTAAAATAATACTCAACTTTTATATAATTGAAAGCTACTATGCATCTCAAAATGCTTTATAAAGCTGGGTCACTATCACAATTCTTACACATAGGAGGAGGCTGCAGTATTGGCTACAATTATAAAACCAGACCATGCAAGATACACAAACAGATTCTTGGAGCCTGCTCTCCTCTGGATTCACAAACACAGCTATGTATCAGTGACGTCAGCAAGAAACAATGTGGTAAGTAAACCGCAGAAGTCTTGCAAAATGAAGACTAAATGTTGTCCCATACATCTGTGATCTCATCAAAATTACGAATTCCATTTCACAAAAGCCATTGAGAAAAGAATTTTAAAACATCTAGTTTAGGTATGAAAATCCATAATGAGCAGAGACATGCAAGGAGTATTCATTTATGCAAATGTCACTTCATTACATGTGCCTGAACAAGGCATTGTAATGCATGGCATTAACATATCATATTGTTTATCCTAAACAATTACTTGTTTGGGCTTTAAATTTATCTAGCTTTAAACACCCAAAAACATGGGCACCTAGCAATGTGGTGGGATTCAGACAAGAGTTTTCAGGCTTTCTACAGTAGCAAGTTACAGGACTGAAATTTCTTGGTGTAGAAGTAGTGCAGAGGTTCACAATGAAATCTCTTCATAACAGAATCAATGATACTTCAACAAGTTCAAAACTACAGCTAGGTGTGCACTAGGTTCATTTCACAGTGGCAGTTAAAAGAATACCATGACCCTTTAACTGATGTATGAAACTGCTCCATCATCTTTGAATGCTTTTTCTCAGAATCTCACAGACACCTATTTCAATTTTAAAATTCTTCTTCAATTAAAATTCCAGCTACAGAGTCACAATACAACAAACATTCAGTTTTAAGCTTAAAAATGTGGTTTAGAATATTCACTTCCAGAGCCCTAGCTACCTACAGCTAAGGTCCAGAAATATTTCTCAGTCCTCCTGATGCTCAAGCCACACTGTATCAAGTACAGGAGAAATAACAGCAACTATTTTGGGAGCCTTCCAAATGGATTAATGCTCATGTAACCCGGGATTTCAGAATGGTTCTAATGGCATAAATGTGAGTTTTTGTTTGCATTTGTGTCCATATCTTTTTATGACTAGGATTGGTTGAGAATTTTCCACTGAAGGGTAATTCATCAGAAGTAAACTATTTATAGGGATTGTTCTATATTTGGTTTTAAACAAGTTTAGGCATTTAACAATAAGGTTTCAAGTTTCATTGAAAACACATTTTGTTTGGAAAGCTTAATAAATAAATACTTCAAGAAGTTAAAAAATGTCAAAGAGTGAAACTTCCATAGTAATGTTGTTACACCCACGATGATTAAAGGAAATAAACAAGCAAGATTTGCCTTTAGAAGACCAACCAGTATAGAAGGAAAAAATGGAAAGCATAAGGAACATAAACTCTATTCAGATCTAAAAGTCTAGCAGCAACTTTCAAAACTACATGCAGGTTTAGACTAATAGCTCTGAATTTAACATTGTTATCTAATAAATTAGTCAATTTGAGGAAAGAGTTACTGCTATCTGTAGATCCATGGGGAATGGTACTAGTGGTATTAGCAAAAGTCTCTCTTCCTCAGTGGGACAGAGGGAGAACTAATTATTGTCCATAGCATATGAAGAGTTCACAGGCAGCAGGACATTCGAAGAAATACACCATACAATAAATCAATATTGCTATCCTGAGCCCTTGATTTTTAGAGTCTAGCAGTTACAAAATTTAGTTTCTAAGATCTTTCTTTGAAACTGTTTTGAAGCACTCCCTTGAGGATCAGGGCTGATAGGTTAGAGTGGTTATTTGTGAAAAATGTTCTTCCCCTATTAACTGGATGTTTGTCTGTGTGAGTTCACCATGGTACACGGCAGGTGTCTGGTCTCACCAGCTTTGCTTCCCTGAGGACTTTTGCAAGCAGTGGATGACTTAGCAACATTGGTTCATATGTCGGACCACACGTGTTAAATCCAGGGCTTCAGATGTTTATTATGATTGATGTTTTACTCTGACAACTACAGAAACCAGGCTGTCTGTGTCTCGGTTTCATCAAATGAATTTTGTTTCTGGTGATGAATTTGGCAAGGTTGTTGCAGAAGTAGTCTGAGGGTACAAGCATTGTAGGGAAGGACTGAGTTTTGGGAGGACATCTTTTGACGATATAAGTTTTCCTATAGAAGTTTAATAGTTTTCTCTCTAAATTCCTGCATATGGTGTTAGGTCGTAAGCAAGTGTATACAATGGATGTTGTATACAGAGAAAGGGGTTTATTACAGTTATTTTGCATCAGGTGCTTGGATGTTTCACAAAAAGATATGACCTATCTCTCTTGAGCATGTAACTGTTAAAAGGCGATAGTTGGACTGATTCTCTCTGAATTCCTTGGAATAGCAGCTCAACATTTTCAGCATTTTGGGGGATTCTCCACATCATAAATGGAAAAAAAGAAATCTTGAATAAAATAGATGGGACAGTTCTTCATTCTCTGTACCCTACTCTACTCACGTCATAGGTTACAATAACAAATGGAAGTCCTTTCTGTCCAGGCCATTAAGTTCCCTGGCATCCCTTTTCTGCTGCTGAGTCTGACAACTACAAGAGACCAATAAAGATTTTCATCTGAAGTTGGCACAATGCAAAGCCGAGGCTGAAACTGGGATCCTCAGGACAGAGCTACTTCCTTCGATACGCAGGTACAGACTGCGACAGCAAGGGAACTGACATGACCTCTAGCCAGCTGAGAGCAAGGTGCCAGCACAAAAGACTCTGCTTGGCCAAATGTCTTCTCGTTTGCGATGGTGAAAGTAAGATCAGGCTGGTTATGCCTCCCAAGCCTAGGAAATACATGAGTATTTTAACTCCCCGTAACCACCTGGGAATTTAGAGCATGCACAGGTGAAGCTCTGATTTGTCTCGAGTGACAGTAGAAGGCAGAAGGGTCAAACCATGACCCATACCCACAAGTTGTTTCCATGTTCCTTCCTTAGACTACTCTGCTTCTTTCCCTGTGGGATATTCTTACCTGAAAGCTGCTCTCTGGGAGGCTTACATTAGTTTAGATAAAAACACTGAATAGAAAGGACTTACTTCTATGCACCATGCACTGTTACTGAAACACTGTGAGTACACAGCAGTTGCTGTTTGGCACTGGACACAACAGGCTTAACGTCTATACAGTTTGGAAGCAGAAGAAAAAACATTTCTGGCAGCATTTAACATGGCTGAGGTTGTTATTACTAGACACAAATGCAAACGAAAACAGTTTTTCTGTAAAGCAATGCATAGTCTCTTTCTCTCACACACAAACTCACATACCATATTTCAAATCCTCAGAAGTCCATGATGTGGGCTGCTATTAAGAAGAAAAAGAGGTATGTCTGCCATATGCACATATTTCCCCAATTATGTCTTATTTTTCTACCTGGAAATTACTTCTCAGGAAGCTGGAGAGTTGCGTGCATGTGTCTGGCATTTCTGGAAATCCAGTTTTCCAATGTTTATGCACAGGTCAATGCTATAATGGATATGCAAAGAGCCAAATATTTCAGGAAGATCCGATGCACAGGCACTGTACCAACAATCTACCCATAAAGCATAAATTTTTGGGAAAAAGAAGTAAGTATTTGAGACACATTAGACTCAGAGTACATGAATTGATTAATCATGATGGTCAATGTTTCTCAGTAGTGTCAAAGTAACGATGCACGTGCCTCTTTCCTCTGTTTACGTATTTCAGCAAAAAAACCCTAGAAAGAAACATAGCCATGCCACTAAGCAAGAGCAATATGAAGAGTGCACTGGAATGGATGCCATCAAGCGCCAGGTTGTACTGTCAGGTTTGACTTTGTGCACAGCCACATTCAGATAACCTAAATTCTACTTAACTCCAAAGCCTGTTAGGTGCCTCCAATTAGACACCCTGATAAGCTGCAGTGAAATGACAGAAAGCAGTAAACCCAGGGACAGCACAACTCCGGCTGTTTAAATGTGGTAACAGTTTCTGACTCAGCAAACTGCTTCCCCTCTCCATGTCCCATTTTCTCATCTTAGAAATAAAAAACTGGTTTCTTGCCCTCTATCAGTGCAGTGATGCTCTAAGAAGCTACCTGAAATGTTTTGAGATAGAAATGTAATAATAGCTAAGCAAATAGTTTAAGAAACAGACTTACTAATAAAGAATGGCATATGAAATTATTAAAATCTGGATAAAACTGCAATGAGTCTCCTTCTGAGTTCTTTACAGCACAAGGTGATCAACATTTGTGAGGTCAAGGGAAAAAAAAACAACCCTCCCCTGGGATATACAATTAAACATATCAAAGAGGTTATTTGCATCCATCTGTAGCATCTGGCACTAGACACAGTAAAGAGACAGAACACCAGACCAGATGGACCACTGTGTATGGAAATCCTTATAATCTTCTGTGATTAATTTCTTCCTTCAGCTTGGATATGTCTCTTCAAATTGTGTATCAACATCTAACTAAAATTGGTGCTGACATATCATTGATTGTACTGTGAGTTTATCTGCAACTCAGCATTCTGGGACAGTTTAGTCCCTTGTTTACCTCAACTCTGATGCAGGATTTCTTTATCAGTGAATTTCTACATTCACTCACACATTTTCCAAGCCTTGTCCTCAGAGACTACTGAGAGAGTCCATGATTCAACTGTAATTTGAAACAAAAATCTTTTTTAGTTCCTGAATCTTTATACTGTGAGGCTGTAGCCTACAAAACTGTAGACTTTAAGACTCCAAATGATTTTCTAATAGTACAGTCTTGTCCATGAATGACTGAACTATTTTTCTGTGATCCATGTGAAGATATGCAAAGTAACAGTGACGTAAAACAACAAAGATAACAGCAAATTTGTCTTTTGAAAGAGTCACCCATTTCATTTTTAGTGGTTTTTTAAGTTTTGTAAGTAACATTAATTAATTTTAATACTTATTTTATTTATAAATAATTTATTTTATAAATAACTAGAAATCATTAGCAGTACACCATAAAATGGTGACATTGCATTATCATAACATATCAAGGACCTTGTTTTTATATTTTAAACTTCTTGACTAACTAGGACTTCTGTAAACAGAGTTAAGTTCAGCTGTATGAAGGCCAAGGACTGAATCATCCTCTCTAGAAGGTGCCCTTGAATCCAGAACCCAGAAAGGTTATAGAAAAGGGTTTATGTAGAATGGTCGCTCAAGCAGTGAAATGGGATAAAAAAAGAAACAAAGAGCTCCTGCAGATATGACTGCTTTGTCTTTACATAGTATTTAGAGGGAAATAGTCTCCACACACAGCCCCTAGCCCTTTCCTGAATTTGAACTCGGCTTCCCTATGAACATGAATTAAGCATAATCCTAAGCCTCAGCAGAAATGTAAAAACCAGATATGGCTTCTGAAGTGAAGTAAGTTTCCCTGAGGAGGAATACTACACATATCCCTATATACACATGCAGGGGTGCCCCCACAAAAATGCCTGCTATTCAGACACTGCATTTGAACAAACTGCTCATCTTAGTCTCCTGTTGTGTAACAGGAGAGCATAGACAGGGTAAGCATACACCCCGAGGCACAACTGCAGACTGATGTACAGCCCAGCCTTCACCTGTGCCTGTCCTAGTGACCTTCTTAGTAACACAAAGCATTGCATAGCTCTCTCCATGCCCAGCAGCAACAGAATCCACCCTTCCACCCTCCACAGAAAAAGTGTCTTGACTCTTTAGTCCAATAGGTGATAAGCTAAATGTATTAAGGTCTTCCAAGAACACAGGCTATGGCATTTAAAAAAAAAAAAAAAAAAAAAAAAAAGTAAATTGGTGTTTAAATCATCACAGTAACTGAACTTATAAAAACACATGGAATACTTTGAAGTCTAGGTCCAAGGTCAAAAAATTAAGCTAAAAGACTACTGTAAACTGAACATCAGCAACATGGAGCTCTGGTGGAGAAGATGCAGATCTACAGCCTTCTGCAGAGCACCTTGAAACACCCCAGCTCAGATCAAGAGGAGCTAACAGGGCAGCCCTATTGCTGAGCTCTGATACTGCTCCTTCTTCTCCTGTTTATTTAGTGTATTTTTTCCTCTAGCTTCAAATTGCTTGTGTCTTTTCTTGAGAACTACTTGGGTCTTTAATAGTTCTTCTGATAATCCTTCCCTCCTTTGCTTCTGATCAAAGAGAAAGAAAGAATGGGAATGAATTTATACATCAGCTTAATTTCCATCTTCTTCCTCTTCTCTCCCTCCCCTCTTCTTTCTCTTGCCAACTGAAATCACCTTGATAATTTTGTTCATACTTTTTGGTTAAATGAATTGATTGAAGAGTTGCAGACAAGATCTAACTTGTGACAGAAGCAGAAGACAGCAAAAGGGGACACTGAAAGTAGAGGCTGGGGGAACAGGGTCAGCAATTTGGGTCAATAGTCTAAAAAATCCCCCCAGATTTCTGAAAACAGCAAAGAGAAATGCCTGTCCATAATGCTCCTTGAAGCAGTAAATGAAACAGTCACCAGCAGCAGAAACTCAGTCTCAGAAAGAAATGACTGAAAAAAAACACTGCATTTAACCACATCCCCCATGTTACTGACAATGTATGCCTGGGATGAGGATCAGTATTTCTTTGCAGCTTGCTGCCTAAAAAGTCAGCAGTCCTTCCAAGGACATTACAGGGATGAATTCCCAGGACTTCATCCAAAGAGAGTAGCAGGAGCCATACTACTGTGATATTCCCCAAATTGCAAGGAGCAAATATTCTGGCAGATATTTGAAAATACCTTTCCAGTATGTTGGGAAAGACCAGTAAAAATACAGTTCTTTTCCTTTCATATGGTTTATGTCAGGATCTAATGAGATTTTAAAATCTCATCATATTTTGGCACTAAAGCATAGAGAAACTGAATCAACTGGCAATGTATGATTTACCATCCTTTATGTCAAGGTAAGCTAGTAGCAGAGCCAGGGAAAATGTCTGGGGGTTCTTGTCCTCAGTTCTATTCCATGGTGCTGCTGAGGAAAAACTTCTTCAGGATTGCCCATTGAAAAGTAGAATAGGGCTTCACTGACACCAGTGGCAAAATTTCTCACCAGGGAATGCACGAAAGGCTCAGGTTTTGACCATTTTTAACGCAGCTATCAAGTATTAATTAATTGAGCAGGGGAGGATGCTCGTTTTGCGAGTGTATATTTTCCTAATGACTGGGCCAGGAAAAGTAGCCTGAGTATACAGCTTGTTAAGTAGAAACTAACCTGTCTGGAATAACAACTACCTGAAATGGAATAAGCTTTGATATACACCACTGCCATTCATTTGAGCAGAATGTGCTACCCTGATATTCAGTTACAAGACATACTCTTCTTATACTAAGCCAGTGCACATCAATTCTGAAGGGCAGGCAACCGCCTTATTCTGTTCCAGCCTACTGCAATCCTGGCATGTTCATAGTGTCAGAAAAATAAGCTACCACGTGAAGGGATGTTTGTAGGGCACGGACACTTCTTTCTCCACATTCTCCATAGGAAAAAAAATAGTTTTAAAAGAAGATAGTAAAAATTCTCTGCTCTGTTTCTCTTCCTCAAGCCTCTACAAGGCGCTGAATACATTTCTCAAGGAAAATTAATTTTTTTACCTTTTCCTTGCATCTAATGAACTGCCTCTGAATGCATGAGGGGACAGGAAGAAGAGTAGGCTCCATGGTGAGATAATAAAAACTGAAAAGGCATTCAAAGCCATCAGTATCTTCCAAACTTCCACTGACAAAAAGATTTTGGACTGCACACAGGGGAGCAAGATCAGGGAAACCTGGAACAGTTTTGTCATTCATTACTAAATTGCAAAGAAAAGATGATATTGGGGGAGCAGGTGTCCTCCTGCAATTCTACAGGGAGGTTGTGGAAGCAGATGACCAGATGTAGGCCACATAAACTTAGGATTACTCCATGTCCTTTCCAGACCATCAGCATTCCTAAACACTGCACTCAGTGAACACCAGTGAATGACAAACTCTTCTTTGAAAGCCCAGGACATCATAATTATCATTAGCATAACCAGAATGTAAGAAAAGTTACCATTAAAGTAGTAAAGAAGTAAGGAACAAAAGTAAATAAAGGAAATAAAGTAAGTAAATAAAGAACAGAAAAATGGAAGAGAAAAATGTTAGGTTTCTACCCACTATTTCCACTTTCATCTCACCAGATACTAGAAGACCCATAGTGCTTGAAGGTCAGAAAATGTGCCTATAGAACTGCAAGTTTCAAGTCTTTGGAATGAAACTTTCTCAGATGATCACAAAAATTCGGGGAAGTTACAGAGGATGAAGTGTTTATTTTAACAAACACAGGGATTCCTAAGTGTTAAATCAGACAGTGAGAATCTTTCCAGAATAGACAGCCAAGTGGAGACATTGGTAGAACCTATTTTCTATGTATAGTCAGTTAGCATAATAACTGAATCAAAATAAACCAACTCTTTTTTTTTTATTTTTCTTTTAGTTCTCTTCTTCAAAAACACTTGCGTTTCTTCAATGATTTCTGGTCTACTGTATCTACTGTGTGTTCTCTCCTTTAATCGCCTGGTAATTGCCTTCCCAACATTATTTGGGGAACTTCCATCCTTTGCTGCTTTCACAGAATCACAGAATATACCAAGTTGGAAGTGACCCACAGGGATCATTCAGTCCAACTCTTAGCCCTGCAGAGGACCAAGAGTATCATCCAAATGCATCTTGAACTCTGTCAAGCTTGGTGCTGTGACCACTTCCCTCAGGAGCCTGTTCCAGTGACCAACCACCCTCTGGGTGAAGAACCTCTTTCTAATATCCAGCCTAAACGTCCCCTGACACAACTTCATGCCATTTCCTCGGGTTCTGTCACTGGTCACCAGAGAAAAGAGATCAGTGCCTGCCCCCGCTTTTCCCCTCACAAGGAAGCTGTAGAGTGTAATGAGGTCTCCCTTCTGTCGCCTGTTCTCCAGGCTGAACAGACCAAGTGACCTCAGCCACTCCTAATATGGCTTCCCCTCCAGGCTCTTCACCATCTTTGTAGCCCTTCCATGGACACTCTCTAATAGTTGAATATCTTCCTTATATTGTGGCACCCAAAACTGCACACAATATTCAAGGTGAGGCTGCCCCAGAGCAGAGCAGAGCAGGAAAATCCCCTCCCTCAACTGGCTGGCAATGCTTTGCCTGATGCCCCCCCAGACACGGTTGGCCCTCCTGGCTGCCAGGGCACTGCTGACTCATATTTAACTTGCCATCGACCAGGACCCCCAGGTCCCTTTCTGTGGCACTGCCTTCCACCATATTATTCCTCAGTCTGTACGAACATCCAGGGTTGCCCCATTCCAGGTACAGAATCTGACACTTTCCCTCGTTGAACTTCATGTGGTTGGTGTTTGCCCAGTCCTCTAATTTGTCAAGTTCTCTCTTCAGGGCCTTTCTGCCCTCAAGGGAGTCAACAGCTCCTCCCAGTTTTGTGTCATCTGCAAACTTGCTTAGTATCCCTTCCAGTCCTGTGTCCAATCATTTACGAAGATGTTGAAGAGCACAGGGCCCAAGAAGGAGCCCTGAGGAACTCCACTAGTGACAGGTCACCAGTCTGATGTCACCCCATTCACTCTTAGTCTCTGTGCTTATGAAAACCGCCACTGGGCAGTGCAGCAGTTGAGTAAGGAATCAAAGGGTTCACCAAACATGTCCAGACAATCAGCTGATGTCATACAGCATGATGTTAAAGATCAAACTTTCAAAGAAACCCAAACTTCAACTCCCCTCACCTTCCAATAATTTGATGTGCTTAATGTAGATTAGCAATCTTCCAATAATTTGATCTGTTTAATATGCTGAATTTATCCTAAATTCCAAACCATGTTCCAAGGATAGCATGAAAATAGATTCACTCTGCAGTTACTAAATGGAGCCTGGCCTTGACTAAACTGAGCAACACCTTCCTGGCCTTCTAGCAAACAAAGTCTTCCCTCATTCTCTACCACGTGGTAGTCACAGAATAAGAAAAGGGTATTTTTTTAGCAATATTTTTACATCTTTCTGATTCATTCACCCTCTCCCTCGATCTTCTGCAGACACGAGGCCCTCTATAGACTGTAAAATACTTCCTACTCTCCTGTTCTCCTTTATCAAGAATGTAAAAAGATGAAAGGTGTAAAACTAAGAGATGATAAAGTAAACCTTAGCACTGGATCAATTTAGCAATGTCCTTTATCAGCCCCCTATTCATGTTTCTAACCACTATAGCTCAAATCAACTTCATTTTCATCTTAATACACCATACAGAAACCCAGCCTAAATATATATCTCTAGACATAAAGCATACAATCTATAAACTGCAGGAACAAGCAGATCATTTCCATTAGTTTCTTATGTAGCAAAAACCACAATTTACACCCAAAGCATATAATTATATTCAAATTCTAAAAGAGAGTGCCAGAAGTACTTTAAATTCATAGTTTGGGCAAAAGTCACTCAGGAGTATAAGTAGTTATGTTTTAATGTGCAAAAACAACACACACACACAGACACACACACACAGACACACACACACAATACAAGGAAAGTAATATACAAGAGTGGTCGAGAGCCGTGGTGAATCGCAGGTCCCTGGCTCCAGTGGCTGCCTGGAACTCAGCGCAGCCAGCTCTCAGCCAAAATGCTCTCCTGCTCCTTCAGAAACACCAATGCTGGGATTTGGCTCTAGAGCCTGTCCAGGCTTTAAAGCCATAAGGGAAAACCCTACTGGGATCTATATTCAGAACTTGAAGTTATCTTGCTTGTCCTGCCAAAGATAGAAGCAGGCTGCTCTTTTAAGGTTCCCTGACATCTAAAGCCCCAAAGGACTTACTGGGGTTTCATTAATTTCTATGGCTTCCTGCCAGGGATCTCAAAACACACAGGTGTACCAGGACTGAGCACCTCACCTAGGTGAAAAAAATAGTTTTCATTTCCCAGGTGAAGAAAACAAGTCAGAAAGTAATGTCTTCTCAAGGTCACATAATAAATCAGAGCCACTGGTCCACTGCATGTCGTCTTATGTACAGAAATTACATAGAAGACATGAAACACACCATTTTTTTGCTAGTGTGAGTGACCTTTCACAGTTATCAAAGCCCACCAGGACAACACATGCAAAAAACCAACCAAACAAACAACAAAAAACCCACCACGGCTCCACCCCCCCCCAAAAAAAATAACAAAAAACCAAACAAAAACAAAAACAAACAAAAAACACCAAACAAACAAAACAAAACAAAAAAAACAAACAAAAAAACCCACACAACCAAGTCAGTGAACCAGCACAGGACTGCCATCCTGGGCACCTACACAGAGAGCCAGTCTTCTTAAGGCACAGCATGTGGAAAAAGAAAAAATAAAAGGATGGTCATCTTTTGTACTTCCCAGGCAAAAGTTATGTTCCTTGCACTTAGAAGCTCCAGCTCTTTTTTGGTTACCTTCTGTATGACAATCCATGGAACTTCCCCACCACTACCTGGAGACTATTCTGTTCTTGTCCGTATTCCCATGTTACATGACCTAGGTACATTTTCTTCCTTCTAGTGAGACCTACATAAGAAATTTGGAGCTTTCAAAAGAACAGTATATAATAACCCAGTGACTATCATAACATTGGTCAGGCATTTCTTTTCATGCCATGGCAATAGAAGAGAGAGAAAAGAAAACAAGGAAAACTGGCCAGCATTGTTTAAAAAAAAGTCTTACATTTTTAAATGTAGAAATATTATAAAAGGTAACATTCTCATTCTGCAGTATTCTGACTACATAGCTGGTGTCACATAACCCAATATTCTTTACCACTTCAATGCCTATACAAAGCATACAGCAGGATCCTTCATCTGTCTTTGAAATGCAGTCACCTCTGCAGCAGAATATGGCAGTTGCTTGAAAAGTCAGGGCTATATTATCCAAAAGCAGAAACAATAAAGAAAAGAAACCTCTCTCCTCTCTAAATTGCAAAGGAAATCTAAGGCAGAAGAAAGCCCTGATCTAATTCTGACTCAGTATTATCATTCCTACTTTTGCAAAATGTGCTACAAGATACTGAGCAAGTGCAAAGCAGCTTTCAGAAGAGGGCTTTTTTAAACATGCCTTAAGAGACTGTACCTTTAGCAGTACAGGTCTGAGCAGTGTTTCAAAGAGCACAGAGAAATATATTACATCAGACTAACAGGGTTCAACAATAACATTAAGTTTCTCATGTTCCAGATCTAAGATCACTGGGATCGCCTCAGAAGAAGTATCAAGTGAACAGACTTAAACGTCAATTTTGCAGATCAATGCAAACTATTCCAAGTTGGGAACAGTTAATACTGTGCACTGAATGAGAATCAAAGCACCTCATCAGAAACTGTTTCATATAAAAGTATGCAAAGGATAAGTCAAACAGCAATCTCATTTTGAGGAAACAGCCTTTGTGCACACCAGATTTTTCCTGTGTTCAACAACTGAAAACTGTGCTTTCTCAGAAGACATACAAAGCACAGAGAGGGCAAAGCCCAGCTCTGATCACTTAAGACTACAAGGGACTTGTGAGTTTGGATGCTTAGATTCCCGGATAGCCAGCTTGAGACAATTTAAGCAGATTTTGCCTTACTTTAAAAATAATTAATCATTGTTAATGTCTCTGAGGAAGGGAACGTAAAAATTCAGGCATACAGAAGCAGCAGTCTTTGTCAAAAAATTAGGCTTCATTGTTGATAGGAGAACAGAGGCAAGCCACAGAAAGTTGGCAGACTTCTAGCTTTTCACCTTTGCAGAATTTAATTGTAACCTTAATTTCAGCTCTGAGTGAAGTTCATTTTACTGGATCACTGACTGCACTGTATAGAGCAATTTTTTCCCCTTTTGTTAAAGCTACCAACCTTTGCTCAAAGTAATCTCCTGATGAAGGGAAGATCCTGCTTTGTACTGGGGAATGGGCAGTGCCAAGGACAGGAATTAGTTTTCTATTTTAAAGAAATCTTGCAGTATTGCAAGAACATAGAATCTCGAGGTGAGGACCAGGTCACACTTGAGGACATATGTATTATAAAGAGGATACACTATTAAAGCTGTGTTTGGCAATCTTTGACACTGTTTTGCAGAATACCTGCCTATTTTATGGAAACGCTCTCTTGATCTGCCCAAGCATTCACTCTTATTTGCTGATTTTAAAAAAGATATAAGGGAAGGAAATGCTTCATATAAAGGACAGAACTTCTATGAATCAACTGAGGCCTGAGAGTTACACCTACACGATCTGGTGATTGCTCACTGCCAGCCCTCATGACAGACCTTCGCTTTTTGCTTGACTTGTGCAACAGCGTCAGCAAACCCAGGCCCCCCCAAAGTGAAAACCAAGAGGAAACTACCCTGTGCCCACCATCGCTCACACAGCTGCCTCTGCAGAGCAGTACTCTGCAGACAGGGGCAATCTGCACCAGGCATCACATGTCGCCTCTGTGCATCCCTGCTCCCCATCCATTAAGGAGGGCCAGAGAAAAAACAGCTGGAGGAGAAAAAGAGAAACCAAATTAATTAATTCATCAATAAGACAAAACATGCACAAATCTCTTCATTTTATCTGTCAACCAGAGGCATGCATTATTCATCAACTGAAGCAACTGAGGACATGGAAAGAGGGGCTGTGAAGTCACTGCTGCAGGCTCTGGTAAAGCAGCTGACCCAGCAGGGTGCTAAATAGCTAAGTGGAGGCAGGAGGATTCATCACATGTGGACTTTCAATAAACACAGCCCAACTTTGTTCCTTCCTCTCTCCCACAAGCCCGTAGTGAAACAAAGAGGAACCATAGCTTTCCCTTCCTATTATTTGGGAATAAAGATTATGCCAGTCTAGGAAGGTTCTCACACGGAAAAAAGATTTGTTCTGACTTGCTGAAGTCCCCTGCCTGGCCACGCTCACTCCCCTGCTGACAGGGAGGTAAACCTGTTAGAAAGACTTTCTCCTTGAGAACATGCACTGTGCCAAGTTTTACATTTGCAGGTTGCAGCTCAACTACTGGAAAGCACCAGCTTGGTGATTTCAGAATTAACTCTCAGAACACCAGCACTGTAACGACTGTCAGATCTGGGCCCAGTCCTGTTCAAGGTAAACCACAAGAAGGTTTTCCACTGATTTTAAAGGAGCATTAAACACACTTCAAACAAGTGCTCATGCCTTGTGAGACATTTACTTTTCCTCTGTGCTAGATACTAATTTGCTTCTTCACACAGATTGAAATCCACTGGGATGTAGAAGGAAAAAGGAAAATATGTTTAAATACAAGACTGAGTCCCAGTGGTCAGCACTGCGGGACTGGAAGACAACAGAGCAGGGTGGCCACAGTCCTGATCCGATTCCTTCCAAAACCAGAATTGTAATGTAGCCACCAAGTAGGGCAGGAGTCAGAATGAATTTTTTATTTCCCTCTCGCAAAAACAAATAATCAAAATCCCAAGATACACAGGGAGCGCACAGCCTGCCTGGGATCGACTCTTTAATACTGTTACAAATCCAGATTCCAAGGAACTCTGTTGTGCAACAGTGAAAGAAAACACAAAAATAAACCATGCATGTGTTTACAAGACCAGCTGTTCTCGTGGTCTCTCCTTCCTCTCTCTCTCAATCTCTTCTCTCTGTCCATCCCCCCCACCCTTTACTCATGGCCAAAGGGGGTTTTCATGCCAGCTTTGCTACATGGCATGATTAGGAAATGAAAAAAAAAAAAAACAAACAACTGAGACTGGTTTATGTACCAGCCTGAGCTTCCCAAGCTCTCTATTTCCCTTGATTCCTTTCTGCAATGAGGACACCAAAAAATGCCAGTTCCTCACTGAAGCTGATAACAGCTTTTGCTCATGGCTCTTAGATGAGGCTTTGCTGGACTTTGAGGGCAGATGCAAAAGTCATCAAGGAGAAAAGAACTATCCTTTCTTGACCAGGAAACAGACTGTGGACTCTCACACAGAATACTGCCTGTCAAAGACAACCACTATCACATTTTGCGACATCCTTCTCTCCTTTCCTCACAATTGACCTACAAAACAGACTCTGCTATTCCCTTCCATCATAGGAGCACTCAGCTACAGAAGCTGGGCTGTTGGAAACCCTTTGGGGCAGGGACTGGTTGATCCCTCATATTTCTTAGCACAACAGGGACTCTCTCACATGGTCCTCAAGTATTGCTGCAAATAACAGGATTCCTGCTGCTAGTGATTAATAACCCATAACTGAGTTTCATATGGGTGGTGCTTAACAGATGGTCTTGATATCTTGCACGGCATTGGTTCCCTTCCCATGTGGGGCCTGAATGTTTCTCTTGCATTTTAGGGTGGATGTGAACTTTGGGGTAGAAGTGGGAGATTGATAGGCTGAAAGGATAGTGCCCCTTGCATCTGCAGAACTGGCTGTGTACCTCCAGCTCAATCCATTTCACCCAGTGCCATTTCGGTCCTGAGTCCTTGCCTTTGCAGCACAGTGCTATTCTGCAGCGCCCTGGGCCACCCTCTTCCTGCTCTGCCAGAGCATAGGCACCTACATTGCACTGCTTCCTATCACCCTCTTCCAATGCCCTCCAGCAACTCTGCCAAAGTACCTCCTGCTAGCGCAGCCCTGCTCTGCTCAGTTGTGACCTGCAGCATCCTCCTCCTGGCTTTGTTCCTGAGCCCTTTCCCTCTCAAATGCACCTCAGCTCAGACCTGCAATACTGAGCTCCTTCTACAACTCTGCCAATGTACCTATGGACTTAATTGGAGGTCCATTCATCGCTGTGCCATTTGAACTCTTCCGACTGCTCCGCTGGTCATCCAAGCACTTATCTGTGACACTCCAGGTTTCAATATCCCTGTAGCCCTGATGCAGCCGTGCCAGCACATCCTCATAGTGCCTGCTGCAGCCATCTCATGCGGCATTTCAACCAACTGTCCCAGGGCTCTCCCCTCCCTTCCCCTCTCCTTCCAAGTGTTCCTATGCCTCATTTCTGGCACTGGTTCTTCTTCTGATCCTGCACAGATATGATTCTGTACCCGAATGCTCCTATGATGGAAGGCCAGAACTGACCCTGTCCTGCAGTCCTGCAGGAAAAGGGACAGGCCTTGGCCTGCCTGCCTCTCCCAGCTGATGTGGCTGAAAGCAGAAGCTAAGGGACACAGGACAGAGAGGACAAGGTGGAGATGAGGGAGAGCACCCATGTCAGCCAGGCCTGGGCCAGCTCCTCTAAGGTTGGGCAGACTCAGGAGAGCTGGGTAAGAAGCTGTGCTGGCCCAGCTGTTGAGCATTGCTCAGCATTTCAGAGGTAGGGTGCTGCCCGGTCCCCCTCTCACTCCCCCTTGGCATCTCTCAGACACCATCTTCCTCTTCTCCGTTGCTGCCAGAGTGAAAACCCACTCCCTATTATTTTCCTGCCCCAGAGGAAGACACTACCAGGCACGAAGCAGGAAGCCAGGAGCAGGGGTAAGGAGACCTCGCCTTTTCCTTTGCACACACCGAGCTACCCGTCAGCCTCACCCAGAGAGGCTGCGAGCAAGCAAGCAAGGCAGGGAAGCGGCGGCCGTGGCAACCCCCGAGCCCCCGGCTGGCACTCCCACAGCGGGATGCCCGGGAAAACGAGGGTGGCTGGTAGGAAAGACGCGGTGCTTCAAGGACCGTGTCAGCTGCCACGAGGCAGGGAGTAAGTGACTCGTCGTCGTCGGACCCCAGCGGGATAGAAGCAGATGCCCCTCCACCAGCCCGAGGAGTTCTGCGCTGGCACAGAGCGATCCAAACCAGCCCCAGCCCCGCCGGCCCCCACCCTCTGTCCTGCTGGACCACATCGACCGGGAAGTTCTCTTTGGAAGAGGCGCGTCCACGGCTCTAGGCTCTGCTCGGGGAGGGGCAGGGGAGGAGTGGAGGATTAATAGGGAGGGGAGCTAACGGTAGAAATATGAGGGGCTGGGAGGACCCCCCTCCCCCGGAGTCACAGCCATCGTCCGTGTTTCCCCTCTGCTGCTCTAGTTGCTCTGCAAAAAGGTTAAAAAGAAACAAGAGTGGGAACCCACCGTGTCCTCCTCGGAGGGAGACAGGGGAGCGGTAGATAGAGATAGGCACAGAGTGGTGCTTGCTGCCGTGGAAGTGATGCTCATACTGAGCCTGAGAAACAGACGAGGAAGAAGAGGCAGAAGAAGCCACGTTAGAGGAACTCCACACAGAGCTGACGATACATCCCCAAAAGAGGGAGCACATCCACAGGGTCCAGGCAGGGCGGCGTCCCGGGCAAATGCTGGGGTCTATTCTCAGGTGCATGGTCAAGGCACAAAACACCTACAGACGGGCAGTCTGAATTCCAACCAAGAAGAGAGAATAACGTTCATGATGCCAGGGGACCCATGCTAGCAGAAAGGAGAGTTGCTTCCGAGGCTCTAGGGGCGTGCGTGTGTGCTCAAGAGGCAAAGAGACAGTATGTGTGCGAGACAGAGAGAGTATGCTAGCAGGGAAGGGGAGGGATGGGGGAAGGTTAGTAACCACAGAGAGACGAATAAGACGCGCCGTTTCCCAAGGCTGGATCTACTGTGGCAGGAACCCCGCGGCTGTACCGAGCCTCCAGGAGTGCGCAGGAAAGCCGCACATGTCCGCGCGAGGGTCCTGTTCGGGTTCCTCCACGATTACGGGGTCCTTGAGGACTTTTCCCTGCCTGCGATCCCTGTCTCTCACTTTGCTGAGAGGGACTATTAAAAATGAAAAAGAAGAAATAAGCCAGAGACCTCAGGTAATATTTTGATTTTTTTTTTTTTTTATCCCAATTCCAGGGGATTTCAGTCGCTTCTCCACTAGCAAGTGTTGCAATGCAGAATGGCTAGGACACGCACACGCGCGCGCACACACACACACACAGAGCGATCTGGATTGTTATCCTCCTTCCCCCGAGTCCAGGCGACCGAGGGCTCAAGCCGATTAACCCTGGCAGCCGGCGAGGGCAACGCCAGGTCTCCCCGGGCGGTGGGTCGGTCGGTCGGTCGGTCGGTCGCGGAGCAGCGGCCGTGTCCGGGCGGTGGGTCGGGCAGGCGAGCGCGGAGCGAGCGGAGCCGGGGGCGGGCGCGGGCGGCCGGCGCGGCAAGTGCGGGCAACTCGGCGGCGCAGGTGAAGCGCAGCCNGAGGCGGGGCCGGGGGGGCGGTACCGCCCCCGCCATTCACGCGCTCGTGGGGTCCCTGCGCGAGGGGGTCCGGGCGCGGTGGGCCCAGGACGGGCTGAGGGGCTGCCGCGGGCAACACTCCGGGCTCCCGAAACTGGCGCGGGCAGCGGTGGGGAACACCCCGGGCTCCCGAAACTGCCCGAAACGGAGTCCCCAGCGCTGACCCAGCGGAGGGGAGCGCCTCGCACCGCGCCGGGGAACCAGAGCCCGGCATACACCCCACGGCCGCGGGGGCTGCCTGCCCCGAGCAGCCCCTGGGGATACGCGCCCACCTGGTCTGTGTGGGGAACGGACGCGCCCGCTCGCCATGGGCACCTCCTCTCACGCCGCCGTCCCGCTGCCGGCCGGGCGTGGGAGGCAGCGGGCACGGGGTACTCGGACACGGCACAGCGAGGGTTTCTCTGGAGAAACGCCGTCCCACTGCCCGGCCTGCGGCCGCAGCCGCTCAGGAGCAAAGGGAGAGCCAGGGCTGACCGCGCTCTTTAAAACTTCCTATGGCTCGGAGAGATTGTTTTTGTTTTTTTTTTTTAATGCTCCTGCTGCAATAGGCTGAGTCCAAACAGGTGTATTTGCACTTAATCCTCGGCGAGTGAGGGATGGAGCCAGAGTTTACAGCCCATACATTAATAAATAAATACATTATCTAGCAATTTGTTGTTTGTCAATTTGCATGGTAAAAATCCCCAGCCACACCGGGTATGGTAGGCACCAGCAGCAAAGTGACTTACACAGGATCACTCAGGGAGTCTTTAAGGAGCTTCGGAAAAGGAGCCAACCAGCCCCAGGGCTCATGTTGCACTGCACTGCCTCCCTCTCCTTCATTTATTCATACTAACTGGAATAAACTGTTTGTGACTGTAAGTTTTCTTGTTTTCCCCTCTAGATCCATGTTGGTAGGTGTGCACACATCCACCTCAGAAACCTGCTGTTTGACTCAAGTATTTCCCTAACGCAGAGGTGCAATGTTTTCAGTCCTTAATCTCAATTTGGTACAACACGTCAGTAACTTGTAATGATCAGCCGAAGTTGCAGAACTAATAGCAGAACTTCTAGCTGAGCCCGATATGCTTGTAATTTATTTTCTAGTAACTTATGTTATAGTATAAGTGATCTAAATCAGGGGCTAGAGCAGTCAGAAATGTTTTGGTGTTTTGCTGAGTTTAATCAATGTTTGTGGAAAACAAGAATATTACTTTTCCATTTACTCAATACTTGCCACCTAAGAATCTCAGAGTGCTTTAAAATCTTTTATTAATGAAACCATTCAACAGCTTTAGGTATTACTTTACCATTCTGCAGATAAGGAGACAGAGGTTCAGTCGTGTTGAGCCAGTGAGTGACTGACAGACATGGGAACTGAACAGAACAGACACCAAGATTCGCCATCCTAAACAGGACATGATGTTAGTATAAACATTTGACTGATTTGGTGGCCGTTTTCTAGTCTTAAAGTGTGAATATCAACTTTCCTCACAATGGGGCACATAGCTGGAGACAGGACTGAATAACCTGTGGTGCAGGTGCCTTGCTGGACGGCAAATCTGCACTGCCATACACAGGGCACAGAGCACTTTATCTGTGCAAGACAGATACGCCTGACCCTGAGTTTTTTTTAGGAAACTGAAATTGCTGCCATATATGTGGTGGGATACCCACAAGGATCTTGTCTTCGTGGGGAAGAAACCCCCTGCTCCTACCTGGGAGAAGAGGAGGAATACAACCTTGAATAACACTCTTCTGCTGACCCACAAGTCGGTACCCTTGAGTCCCTCTCTAGAGAAGCCCTGGTTTTCTCTTAGTCCACAATCAAAGTACTTTGAAATGTTTACTGTGCAGGTAAACTGTAGGGAGCCTGATTTAGGGGAAAGGGGGAAGGACGTGTATTAAATACACATCACTGAGTAGCTTATTTGTAAAATACAGGAAACCTGAGTAAGTTTCGGACCCAGCTAGTCATTAGCAATGCAGCAAAGCAACAAAGATCTGCCTCCCATCATTTTACTTTCTTTTTTCTCTGGCAACAGCATTACCAAAAGGACAGAATGCATCACACATTACAGAATCAGTCAAAGGCACTACAGGTCCTACAGGTCTAAACACTGAGGACTCAATGCTGCTTCTCCAAAAGGCAGTGGGGGAAAATTTACTAATTTGTGTGGAAAATAAATGTGATTTAGGAAGTGGAATTCTAGAGGAAAGAGCAGGGGAACTGCATGGATATACTCCTTGCCCCTTACCTGCAATATTTGCCCTGTTGCTGAAAGAGAAGAAAGTAGAAGAGATTGTTTCTTTGTTGACTAAACTGTGGTAGCATCCTTCAGCTCTTAATTTCCCTTTAACAGTCCAACAGGTTCTTCTCCATATTCAAGCCTCTATTCATGCTGGACACCTACCTCTTGGGCTACTGTGCGAGGCAAAGCCCTCAATGGACAACAAATTACTGAGCTCCAAAAAAAAAAATTCTGATCCTTTCCCTTACTCAGTCTGCCACCAGTCCTTCCCCACATACAGAGGTATCAGCTTAGGTGCAGGGGATGTACAAAGGAGACAAGCATTACTTCTAACTGCCCTGGCCAGAGATAGAAAATGCCTAGGTAGTCCATAAATAGGAGAAACAGAGAGCATCTTTGTATTGTCCCTCTGATGGGGAGCTGTCCTGTGTTTTTCCTACCAACCTTCCTTTGCTGCAAACCACTGGGCATTAGGCAAAAACGAGGAAAGCCAAGAAAGCCAAACTGTAGGAGTACACCATAAAAAGAAATAATAAAAAAATAGGAAAACCTGTGAAGCTAGCTATAAATACATCGTAGGATTCTAGTGACACCGTAAAGTACTGGAACTTCACTCTGCTTTGCTTTATTAGGTGTTGGTGCATGTATTTACTGCCCTGTAGTTCACAGGTGACTCATTTATTTAGCAGCACCACTGCAGGAAGAGAGCAGATTTCAAATGCAGTTTTCCTAGTTGGATGGCAAGGGAAAGTTTATAGTCATAAGTGATGTTTCAACAACATTATTGCCATCAGATTTACTTCAAAAGAGGCTGGCTTTGTTGTATTCATATTAGTTTAGTTAAGCTGGGTAAACATACAGTCTTTCTAAATGCTCTTATGTCTCCAGAACTGAGATGGATGCCTTAAAGGACAATGGTTCCCATCATATGCTGCTCCCTACAGATATGAGAAAAGTAGTCTTATTTCTTACATTTCTTTTACTAGAAGAGCAAAGGACCACCATATTCTGCAGAAATGAGAAATAATAAAGCAAACGTTTCTGAGTTTTAGAATCCCAGAAAGAGAGCCAGTCAGCTTCAAGCCCAGGAAAAGTTTGTACTTCAACTTACTTGAGGGAGAAAGTACAACACTTTTTTTTCCTATTAAATCTTAGCTGTTAATTACTTTGCTGCACTCAGAACTGAAAAATCAGTGCTGCTTTAAAATTATAGATCTCTCAAATTGGATTCAAAGGGGAAACTCCATTAGCTTTTAGCAATACAGGGTGCCTGACAGAGAGAGGACAGCTCTGCCTTCACCCAGGAGATGCTAACGAGGTACAGTGTTAGCTAGTGTTAGCCATAATAAGGTTAAGGAAACAAGGTCAGCTAGAACAGCCTGTCACCCAAAAGCTTTTCCCAGACTGAACTGTTTCTCTCAAGGCTTAAACCAGTTTTTTTTTGTTGTGGTTTTTTTTTTTTAATGTACTTTTCCAAGAACAAGAAGGAGGGTGAGAACAGGTTCCACTTATGATCTTAAAATACAGTTTTAAATAAAATAAACCAGACAGGATTGCATGCTGTGGAGAACTTAGCACTGGCATATAGACACCTTTGTCTTTAGCAAGGTTTCTCAAATACTGCTGGGGATATCAGTGGCCAAAAATCTGGTAAGTTCCTCAGCATTGCCAGCAAAATTAACTGTTCTGAGACTAGTCCCTGGTGCCCCACTGTCCTTGTCATCACTGCCTCTCTGCAGGCAGCCTCAAGAGGCAGGACCCAGCAGCACCAAAGAATTATCTGTGTTTGCTCATCCAGAACGAAACGAAAGGGTTGCTCCAGGACAGGGCTGAAAACCATGCACGCAGCTGCTGCTATGCAGTACTTTTGTGTATAACCCACTCGCTGCAGGCTCTGTAGTTCTCAGTTTCATTGCATATCTTTGGCAGGGGGCAGGGGGTGGCGGGGGGAAGCCACCTATTCTCAGGGCTTCTGTGCTTTTCTTTAGCAACCAATAAGTCCAGTTACCTACAAAAGTTGAGGCATATGCCTTAGACATTACCAGTAACATAGGGCAGGTCTTATTCTCTTTTCTGCTCAGCTCCACCGATTGCCACAGGCGACTAATACAGAAGCTTTGGAGCCTAATGTTGTTCTCATTTATATCAGGGTGAGTAAACTCAACAGAACTGGTAGGCTGACATCAGTGAAGGGAGATCTGACCCTTAATGTTCATTTGTGAGAAATGTAAGCTGATTACAACCAGTTAGCCAAGGCTAGCAGTAAGTTAGCCAAAAGCAACAGTAACCGCTGGGACACAAATTCTGTTCTATCAAGCATCCAATTTAAGGGCCAAAAATCTTGTAAAGTTCTGACTTTTCTGACACATCAAGAGTCCTACGTTGGTGGAAACAAGCAAGAATCAGTGGGTGGGCACAAAAATGCAGTAACATATCTCGTTTCAATAAGTATTAATCAAATATAATTGGCAAAGAGGCAATGTCAGAATTTGCTACTGCAAACTGACAATAACATGTTAGAATTGCCCCTGTTTCCTAGATAATGTATAAAGGACAATCCAGTGTACTCAGCACTATGCAAACTAACACAAGCTGAGAGTCCCTTCCCTGGAGAACTTACAGACTTGTTGGAAAGGCATGAGCCAACATATGTCAGAACAGCTTTACAAGCAAACAGTACCTTTTTTTGGCCAGTCTGCTAGTCTGTGAACCTAAGAGAAGGGAAAGGCTTATATACTGGCAACAGTGCTTTCACACAGGAGGGTCTAGTCGAAGTGCTTTCAGTCCCGAGCTTTAGAGTTCTTGTTCACTCCTTCATCCTTGGGAATTCTCTTCACTGAATGTGCTGCAGAGGTACCCCTGACTACCTGCACACAACACCAGCAAGCATCCTCTCTTCTGAAGCTGCCTAGGAAATTAGGACAAGATCCTTCTCATGTTTCAGACCCTCTACTAGATCAGTAATTACGAATGGGCTTTGTGTTGACTAAAGGATGCCTAGGTTTAGTTTATTTCAATCAATATGAGGAGGCTCTGTTATTCAAGTCTCCCCTTTTGTCTCACAAACCCTTTAGTCCCTGCCCCCCATGGGTACTTTACCAAAGTGGGCTAAGCAAGCTCTGCTGACAGGCAGACTCTCGTCTTACAAGAGAAGACTGATCCTGTGTGGCTGCACAGCTTTTCCTCCAGGAAGGCTGGAACTGCATCTATCTCTTTTACTCTCAGTAGAAGCTGGGCTCAATGGCAGCTGCTCAGAGCTTGTCAGGAAGAGAAACAGAACCTGCTTCCACTTCTTGTATCACTTTAGGCAATATGACTTTTATCAAATATTTGTTCAGACTCAGGAAGATTAGAGAAACCAGAAGACTGGCGAAATTTGAAAAAATCAGGGTGGCCCACTGCCCTTAGATAATTACTGAATCACCAATGATGGAAAAGAGCCCAACAGTTTAATTTTCTGATGTTTCTGTCACAGAATTCACACTTCTGTACCTCTACCACCTTTGTTTCATTAAGGATACCAGTATAAAAAGTAGGGAACTTTAGCATGTGCTGAGAACTAATTTCCATCATTCATAATAGCCCCCTCTTAATGCTCTGTGATTAGCCTGATTTTATGTTGAGCCAAATTCACCTCTAGCATAACTCCTAGCAACTAATATTATGGAATCAAGTAGCTACTATGCTTATGAAAACAAAAAGATATCTGTGCCTTGCTCTCCCTGTGTTTGGAATCAGTGTTGGCAAGTCTAGGGTGAAGGGAAACAGCCTGTTTCCAGCCTAGATGTGAGCTTTGCCTGTGATAACACACTGCTGCAATCCCTTGTCTTCAGTGACTCTCACAGCAGCTTGAGGTTAGATGCACCGGCATGACAGAGGAGGATGTGTTCCCTACTGTAATTTTGGCTGTACCTATTCTGCAGATCTAGATTTATATCTCCAAGGTCTGCCAGGCCAGCACCTTACACACTAGTGCTAAATATTAGCACTGCAGAAATAACATTTGTGTCATTAATTCTTATTGTGGAAGAAAACAGCTGGGAAACTATTTTTTAAGAGTTCTGAGTTCTAAAATTTAAATAGCACCTGAAAGGCTAAAGTAGAAAGAGACAGACAGAAAGACCTAAAATATCTGCTGAGATAAATAGGGAACTATTTTAATTTTACCCATGAAAGCAGAAAGAAGACTTTTATTTTCCTTTTGCACTCAAAGAAATCTCATCTGACACAGAAAGGAAAAGCTGGAAAAACTGTTGCTTTTGCTCCTTTAAGCTGACTTCAGTGCTAATGAAAAGCGAGTTCTCTAACACACACTGTGCACAGGCTCCCCTCTGCTTCTTTTCTCTCTTCCATCTATCATCTTGCCTGGCTTTTGCTTTTAATCACCCGTTCAACTCACACCAATAACTGCCAGGTGACTGGTGTTTGTTGTGGTCACCCAAGCACCAAACAAACAAACAAACAAACAAAAAGAACTAAAAGAAAAGCAAAGAAAGACATAGGGTGAAATCTTTCAATGACATAAGTATCTCACCACCACACAAAGAGCAAAGTGATTCCAGTGGCCAAGCCTCCTTGCGTGGGAGCTGGTGGTAGGTGTAATTTCCTAAGATGTATACCTTGTCAGTGTGCAGAAAAGAAGAGAAAAAGAAGGTCAAAGCAGCCAAAGCTAAAAATTGGAAGGACAAAAGAAGACACTGGGAGAAGAGTTCTTCTCACCCAAAAGAGACAGCCATTTTTATATATGGTGCCTGTGCTACACGACCTACAGGGTGGTACACAGTATACGGTCCAGTTGCTCCCAACCACAGCAGAAATGAAGTTTTCCCCTCCAAGTAACTAGGCTCATAATAGACAACATCACCAAGAGTGTAGTAGGTAAAGTTTATACTGCATTGGTGCAGAGAGATGGAATACATAGCCTCATAAGGTACCTGGCTGCCTTGTCTAAGTTGCATGATGAAGACTCAATGCACTAAAAGCAATATACATCAGTGTTCAACTTTATCAACAGAATAATTTTTTTTCCTTCTCACAAATCTGCCACAGTCGAAGAATTTGCTTGTGACACCTATAAATTACAAATGCATTAATCGAGATATAATTAATATTAGCTTTCCTTGTGCCCAGATATAAACATACTAAAATATTGTAACTAACAGCAGTATATAATATATTGCAACACTGTGATGGTGTATATAAGCATTTCACTAAGTATGTGAGCAATATGACCATCAAACAAGACATAGTTAGTTGCTCATAAGAGGCGTCCAAGTAACAAAAAGTCCAGCAAAGGACAACATAAGCATAAGGGATGCAAACACACAGGGCATCCTGTTAAACACACAAGAATCATGTCTGGGGAAAAAAAGAACAAGAGAAGCAGCACTGTTAGCAGACAAAGATCCCATTTTTGGGAGATTGAAAATAGCATTAAAGAATCAATTATGAAAAGAAAAATTGGATATGAAAGACAACAAGCCAGCATCACTTCCAACTTCTCTCATCCTTCTCTGCTTCTCACCTCTTCTTCTGCAGCTAAATCCATCAAGGACTGCAGCTGTCAGTTCTAACTCTAGAGAATCAGCTCAATGGCACTGTATAGTCACAGTTTAATTTAGGACATAAATATTAAAGAATAACAGTTTTGTATATAAAGCAAGAATTAATGATAATGATTGAGAATTAACCATTAGCATAAAGTATGTTGCTACTTAATGAGTTTAGTAAAGTTTTGTTTTAACGTTTAAAACTGGTCTGGTTTACCAGTGTTCTAAATATTCCCTTCCTAGCAATTCCCCAACAGCATATACACATACATTTTCAGTTGCAATACTGCAGTCTGTTATTTCTTGCCCTATCGTAGAAGAAAGATTATTTCCCTACTCTTCACAGATACCATTTATATATTTGAAGACTTCTGCTATGTCACACCTCCCTAGACAAGAACATTTGCTATATTGTTCCTTAGAGATCTATGGGGTTTTGACTGTGCTCATTATTCCTGGTTTCTCAGAGATGTTTTCTAAATATCTACATTTTTCTTGAAGTGCCACTCCCCAGACTGGTTGCAGTCCTTCAAATGTAGTCTCATGAGCACTGCATACACAAGAAAAATTATTTCGTGTGTCTTATTGGTGATACTCCTTGGTGATATTTGCATAGAAGAAGGACTCATATTAGCAACCTGGTAGGTACTTCCACTTTTACATTTTATAACATGGAATATATGGCAAAGCCCTTGTTTGCAGGTTCCCATGTCTTTCGCACTTAGATTTTAAAAAGTTTTGCAACTTTCAGAAAATTCAGCTTAGGTTACGGTAGCATTATGCTGGGATGAGTAGATGTACAGCACCAACTACCTGTTTCCTGCTGATATATTTAATACTACTGAGGAGAGGCCCTGGCTTTAAGGCATACAAGACACACACACACACACAAATCAAATAGATGAAAGCAGAATACTCTCCAGATCCATTTGCAGCAACTGATCAGAGACCTTACTGGGACACTTGGTCTCCAGCAGAGAAGCTCAACAAAAGCACAATAGTGAGAATAAATGTAAGGAGCATGAACTGCTTTAAAAACAGCACTATCCTTGTGAAGCACCTCACTCTCCTGTCATTCCCCAGGGTCTCAAACTCCACCCACACAAAATTCTCCAACGCTGCAGGTCTCCTGTGACACCAGCAGTTTCCTTGTCTTGCCAAATCCTCCAACTCACCTGTGATTCAAAGAGTGGTTGTACTAGTCATATGGATGCAAAAAGCCTGCTTCCTCAAACAAAACACTTCCCTTTATCCAGCACCCTTGTCTTTGAGCAAAATGAGAGGGAATTCATGTAGAGGGAGGCACCCAGCAGCAACAAAATTCCACTGGAGCTGCAAGTGCTGCCACCAGAGCAAGTGCAGTTTTCAGGAGTACAAGGGCTTTAAGCACCAGACAGTGGTGAAAATGGAAAAAAAGAAGGGGAAGGAGAAGCACACTCCCTCACTGCTAGGCTGTATACAACAGATAAGGCATAAACTGCTACCAACATGGATGTCCTATCTATTGGACAGGACTGACAGGAAACTCCAGTAACTCACTGTAAAGTGCCAAGGAAAAAGCTAATGGTAGGGAAGCAGGGATTACGTTTGAAGTTGTCAGAAGCATACAAACACAGGTGCATGCACACATGCACATACATGTTTCTGCTTCTCTCTCTCCTCTGTAGCCTCTTTATCTCTTCATCAGACCATTGGCCAGGGACAAGTAGAGAAGAAACAAAAAAAAAAGGGAAAATAGGGAAATGCTTGCATAACCCATAGAGGGAGCTCACTTGAAGAACTATATTTTTTCCTTCCGAACTTTGGGTTGGTCATACAAAAGCCATCTGTACCCAGGACCAATTCACCCTTTAAGTCACCCCTGAAGTTATAACTAGGTCTGCATACTTTTTACTAGAGGCCAAGTTTTGCCCTCCTCTCCTTTTTAGCAGTCACCAAAAATGATCAGTCAGGATGGCAACACACAGTCTATCATAGACTTGTCCAGGGTACTGGCCGAATTATGGTAAGGTACTGTGAGGGGGAAAGAAATGTGAGTGGTCTTCAGAATGACTAACTGTGAGTCATTTTGTTGCTGTCTTCATCTCTGCATCTCCTTCTTCTGATCTCCTCCTGCACAGAAATCTGAAGGTAGCGATTCTGTGACAGCCCAAGCTACCAAAAAAAAACCTGAAGAGGCAGAAAGCAGTATGTGATCAACAGAATAAACAGCTATACAGGTGCTTTGTATAACACCTTTTCTTGCTACTTATAACACCTTTTCAGATGCTACTTACCCGCTACCGGCCCCTACACTAGATGTTATCACCTGAAATGTAGCAACAGGCAGATAAAAAGGGCATCTGATATTCCTGGCTACCTGAAAAAAATGTTTGTTCTACAAGAAGCAGAACTACAGAATAAGTGAGTAGGAAATGAGGCTTTATATTTCCCCTTTGTTGTGCTATGTGTGCCCTCCCCTATTCACCATAATGTCACCACATGACCCTCGGTTCCCCCCTGCATTCTCTCACACTCCTTCCTCTGATGTGCTCAGATTTTGTCATATTTCCTTACCCTGCTGTAACACATTTCATTTCTTTTCCTTTTCATGTCTTGCTTTCTGCGAGGAAACAGAGATCTGTGTTGTGGCAGGTTTGGAGCTGCAAGCTGCAAGCCTAGCAGCTGGTGGAGCAGCCCTCATGCCTCAGCAGAGTTGACAAACAGATTCTGGAGGAATTCAGTATCTCTGTGGCTTCAGTGCTCCTGTCAAATGTGATGGCAGCTGGCCAGGCAACCAAAGGGGCAATGGTCAGACAGAGTGATTGCAGAAGCATCATTTCCCCAGAAAAACAGACTAAAAAACCACTGTATTTCCACACTGGTACAGTATGGTCGCAGCCAGTGCAACAGCTGAAGTTGCAGGATGCCAGTTTCTCACTCTGGGCTGTATTGGAAGAAACCTTTTGTAAAGGGAGTACCAGAACCAAAGACTGTGGTATGAGAGTTGAGTAATTCAGCATCTTAGATCTGTACCACATATATATGCTAATGAAGCATGTATTAGTTAAAGGGTCACAGAAATGGCAGCACCAGAAGGAATCCTTCAAAGGTGAATAATTCTGTGCCACTTTGATCAAACATTACTCTCCAGTAGAAATGGGAGATCTCACCTAGCACTGACAATAGGACCTAGACCAGCTAGAACCGAAAGGCAGGGAAACTGCTTCTCTTCCCCACCTGCAAACATCCCTTTAGTGTCACAGCCAACCACTGACTACAAATCGCATGAGAGAGAGAGAGAGATTATCTAATGCAGTTTGAGGCAGGAGGAAAATATTACACAAAAGTAAATTTCAAAACTAGTATGACAGCCTGTTTCTAACTTCTGTTGAGGAAATGGGTGGCCTCTGAAGGAAGCCCCAAAGCCATCTGGTTATTTGTGGGTTCTATGAAACTCTTTGACCCATTCCCAGAAATACTACTGAGCTTTAAAGAACTTATTAACAAAATTTTCATCTAAAGAAATAAAACTGTGAAAAGCTTCTGCTTTTAACAGAGGGTGATCAAATAATTTTGATTTGGGTTGGGTTTTTTTCCCCAGCAAGCTATATTGCAACAAAGCACTCTCCTTATTGGGTTGTCTTAGGTCGCTAGTTACAGACTGAAAATAATACATATTCAGATCTTTATACAGAGTTTTTCATAGCTTAGGTTACATAAATTGTGGTAAAATAGTTTATAGGGTTAAAATCAGACTAGACTGAGACAGCCAGGCAACAATCCCACACCATCCAAGTAGGACAGTGGCATTTAGCATCTTTATCCATCTTCATTTTTCTCCTTATCTCCCATTTTTGTAATTGCCCATCCCATCCTGCACAGTAACACACACAGGCTCACCCACTCACTCCCATTTCTTCTCTTGCCAAGAAGAGCATCCTGTGTGGGATTCAGTCATTTGTTGTCCACAGAACTTCTGGTGTGTGTCTCTCTAAATAGCTGACATCTGCAGGAGCCAGATACTACTTATACCCTCCTTAGCACAATCAGATGCTGCTAAAGAACATGACAAAATGCCTCCTATTTAAAATATCTTCTCTCTACCCCCTCCTCTTCTTTCCAACAGGTTTTTTTTTTTTTTTTCTGAGAGGCATTCACAGTCCACTACACATAGCAACCAGCTTTCAAAGCCATTGTTCTCGGGGACACAAAGAAATCAATATAAAAGTATACACTGATAACAATCAATTATTTCTGCACTCCCTTCTATAACATACTGTTTTTAAGAAAAATGTATCACGCTCGAACCCTGAAGCAGAGCAAAGAACACAACTCGGGGCATTTGAGTCCTTTAATTACTAACCCCCTGCCGTCCTCTTTATTATTCAACAGACACCTTAATTTTTATATCAACTAAAATAGGGGGTTCCCAACCTACAGAATTTTCTAACTATACAAATGTGTTTCACTTTATGATTGTTTCTGTCTCACTGATAGGGAGTCCACAATAACATGATCCTGATCCTATAATTAAAAGACTGAAAGGAATGCAGAAAGGGGAAGATGTTACATGGTTTTCCAGCATGCCTCAATTTTGAATGCTTAATTTTGCAACAAAAAACACAAATCACTCAGAGCAGGTTTGTTGTTGGCTTTTTAAACATTCTCTCTCACACACATGCCAATCTATTCATGTTCATGTGTAATCTTTACTTCAGTGGAGTATGCCTTCATTCAAAAAATACATCTAGGACACACATGCCTTAGGTCACCCAGACAAAAGAAATACAAACAGCCAGCAAAGTGACAGGTAGCACAGATGCATCTAAACTGATTAAATTGCTGTTGCTAGAACACACACTGCAATCTCTTTCCTTTTTGGTTTATTCAAGGTACCCTGTCATTCTTCTCCAATCCTTTCCAAAATGCTCTTGTTAGCAGGTTGAGAGAATTAAGTTAAGTTGACTCACTGATATTAATAGGTCTTTCTAATTCAATAGCAGCATGTTCAGAGAATGCCACCTGCCTTCTCTTTAAGCAAAAGTTACTGAAACACAGCCAACACTTTGCCCAGCTGTTTCAAAAGCTAAAATTAGACACACCTGTTTTAACAGTTGTTTCAGCAGCTGGACACTGGGATATGGATCAATAAGATTTACTCACAGTTTTCTCCCCTCAGAACCAATAGTGTGAGTTTTGTCTCTCATCCTATGTGTAGAGAAATTTGTGTTGCCATGGATACCGTGAATGAATCAAAAGAGGTCAGAGTGTTTCTCTTCCACATTGCTGGACCTTGCTACAGTCCAAGAAAAAATGCTATTCAGTGGACTATGGGAACAAGATATACTGGTCTTGACCTAGTATTAGACAAGGATAAGATCCTGAACCATATATAACCCAATGCAATTATAAACTGCAGGTATCATAAAACTGAAGGCTTGTGAGGTTTGTACCCTCCCATGTCCTGCAATGAGTTGTCAGTGCTCATAGCTAAGCCAGCAAGTGAATCCTACCAACTTTTCCATTACTGATCTTGAAGTAATCCAGATAACATCGAGGTAACATTCATAACTCACTTCCCCAGCATGTAAAGCACAACTGTCCCACCAGTTGTCTTCATGTTTAATGTGCACCTCCACTGCAGAAACCTGTCATGTTGGAAAAAAACCCCACTGAGATGTTATAAAAGAACTAACTGTAATGTAAAAGATCAAATAAATTAAATCTTATTGAAAAATACACTTTATGCATTAGCTGGAGCTGTTTCCAAGCTTCTGACCGAGTTGCTTGAGAATCCAAATACCTTGTCCTAAAAGATGCAATTCCCTAAAACTGTTGTATTTCACCATCTAGTTTGCCTTTTTCCCCTGAGGCAAAATCAATTTATAGAGTGCTATCCAGAGCCACTTAACCCAGTGGCAAGCCCTCTGGTGTGAATGTGGGACCACCTGGTAAACAGATCAGTGAGATAATCCATGTTATGAAGTGTGAAAAACCAGGAATTCCATAGATTTCTTACTAGTAAGAAAAAGACAGAAAAGAATTCTCAAGACAATTCTCGAAGTAACAGCTGGCCCTGTTCCCATATAACCAGAAGCCATACATTTGTAGACATGCGTGTACTCAAGTATGTAAAAGACAACATCTCCCAGAGCATTTGCTCATCTCTATACTCCCCTGGAATAGGCATCTGAGTGTTTCAAAGAAAAGACACACACACTCATGCATATGAACCCAGATAGGTATTATGCACATTTGTGGAGGTCATTTATAATAAACAAAAATGTATGCAAGCATACAACCATGGCCACACCGCTCTACAGCCAAGGGAGCAGGTGCCTCAGAGCACACGGCACATCCTCAGGTTCCCATCAAAACACAGTGCAAATTTTCTCTTCTAAAGAGAAAGGGGCAGGGAATGGAGGGAGACTCCTTGGCTGTCTAACGAGTAAAAAATGCTTGTCAAGTGAGCTTTTGACAGGATATAAAGGTGCTTGGAGAAGTGGGGCCACCACGATCAAACCGCACAAGTTGAACTCAAGAGCAGAGAAGACAGAGGAGACAGTGACATGAAGACTTTTCCCCTCTTTCTGGGAAATAATGAACAAATCCTTCAGAGTGATTACTCTGTTACACCTGCTGGCCCTGCTCTCAAGTGTGTACCAGACAAAAGATGCTCCTATCTTCCCTCAGATTAAATGTGCCTTGTAAAAGGCAATCAGAGATTGGCACGATAATTATCTTTGCTCATTAGAAAGCAAGCCCTGGATGTAACTGAATATGACTCCTCTGTCAAGGCCCTTTGTGGGCTGTAATAGTACTCAGCCAGCATCAACGGGCACAACACTTCATGTGAACAAAACAAAGCAACATATCAAGTAATCTTGTCTTTTTAGTTGCTTTTTCTCTTCTAAGCCTGATGAGTGAGGTGGGAAGGTGCCAAATTCCTTTTTAACTTGTATAAATGCGTCTAAATGTCACAGAAGAGCCTTGTTAAGTGAAAAGCTTTCCAAATGTTTTTTTCTCCCATATCTAAAATAGATTGCTCTTTTTTCTTTTTGTGGTTTGGTGTTGTTTTTTTGTTTTGGTTTGGGTTTTTTGTTTGTTTTTTTTGTTTGTTTTTGTTTTTTTTTTTTGTTTTTGTTTTGTTTTGTTTTGTTTGTTTTTTTGTTGTTGTTTGTTTGGGGTTTTTTTTAATTAAAAAAGGCACACTCTCTCAGATCACTGCCTTTCACCCTTTCCAGAGTCAGCCAAATATAAGGACCCACAGCAGAGCTCCTAGTGTTTTCCTGAAGCATCACACACCACAGTGCATGGTACAGCTTTGCCCACGGAAGCCAGGAAGAAGGGTAAATACTTGGGTAAATACAAGGATGAAAACTCTTCTAACTTGGGCATTAGCAGAACTAAGGGGCCTTCTGTGACAGAACATAAATGCTCCCTCACTTTTATTTTTATTTTAAATGCATTTGAAGCATATTCGTTGCTTTGGTTCTTTTCTATTAGCATGAACCTAAAGACAGTGAATATTCCTCAAGAGCTCTGACCGCAGCAACTGCAGCACCACCACAGAAAAGGCAGTGCCAGAGCAAAACACTAGACCTGCCACAGACAGGGCAGCTACGACAACTTCATGTAAAAGGGGAGAGTGGTAACAGCTGAAGCTTCCACGGTGGTGCTCATGTAGATATGACTGGTAGAAATGGCACGCTGAGAAAGATGGGTGTATGGTCAATCATTATGGACCTGTGTGGTAATAGATGAGGGCAGACAGCACTGGCTAGTCTACAAGCTGAAGAATTAGGAAGAACTGCAGATTCCAGCTGTGTTTAGTGGCCTCAATAAATCAGCTACTTCCCTTTTAGCACAACCAATCGCGGTCATTTCATCATCCCAAAGGTCACTCCTATCTCCTCAGTCTGGCTCATTCCTTGGTGTTCTCACTTAAAAATCTCTGGACTATAGATTGCGTTTCTGGTCTTACCAGAAAGATGTCAGAAGAAGCATCCCATTTTGTTCTGCAGCCAAGTATAGGGCTCAAAGAAATTATCACATCATGTAGCCTGTTCAACAAAACATGCTGCAAGATGATGTTACTATGCAGCAGTAGGAGCAGAACTGTGTTAATGCATTACATTGTCCTGCAGCACTGTCAAGTGAGATGTGTGGTCCCAAAATGCAATGGCATTGAAGCAAAAAAACTTACTCTTCAAGTCATCATAGAATCCACAAAAACACAGGAAATGCATATAATCTACAGAACTGCTATAATTCAACCCATAAGAGCAGAGTCAGATACTGAATTTAAGAGACCTGACATCACAGAAGGGGAACCTTGGACACACTGCAAAGGAAACTTCTGCAAGCTACGCATGCATGTGATTCCACTGCAACTTGACCCATTCTCAGCCTCCTTCCAACACCCACACCCAACTCAAGAGAGACCTTCTATACTGGAAAAATGAAGTTTCACAAAAGTAATTCTCCTTTTTCACCATCTGCCACAGTCTTGCCTTTTCCCAAGGAGAAGTGTGGGCCTTGCCATTCCATACAGAATCCAGAAGCTCAGACTACTAAAACTAGCATCCTCTGAAGTCTAAATCTCAGAGCTAGCCCCTCACATGAAATAAGAGTGATTTTTTGTTTGTTTGTTTGTTTTAATATAGTACTGTTTCTTTTATTTGCCTTTTTATTTTGAATTTGGGTAAGAATAGAGGAAAAGTGGGGGATGCAGGGCTGCTTTAATCTGTAGTAGATAGAAAATTTCTTTTCAGAAAAATTAAATGAGCAGATACAATGACACTATGTGCCTGCAGGAGATCAGATTTTTAGATACATATCAACCAAAAGTGGCCTCAAATTAAATTATGCACTAGCAATAAAAAAGCATTTCACATTTAAAAACCAACTAGAATTCTTGATCAGTGAACATTTCAAAATCTCTTATTCTGCAGAGGCAAATCCAGGTGTTTGCTAGGCAGATGTAACAGAATGTTACTTCACTGGAGCAGTGTTTAACTGCTGTGATCATTTAAAAATGCATTTATTTCCCTTTGGAGTGAGAAAATTAAAAGCTACAGTAGAGTTGTTTTTTGGCCCCACTGCTCGTTACTAGCCTTCTCATCTAAGTAAAACTTGGGTAGGCAACAGTGCTCTCCTTTGCATTGCCTTAGGTTTCCTAGAGCTAATCATCTCCCTGGGAATCTGACTTATTTCCTTGATCTCCCCTCTCCTTCTTCTTTCCCTTTTGTTTTTTTTCTTTTTTTTCTTTGTCTATTTGTTTCATGGGCTGCAATGGGACAAGGAACATGAGTAGTACATGCATAACCCCATTGCTTTACCTTGCTGCTTGCAGCATTTCTCAATTTTAGGAAAGAATTCCTTACACTCTTGCTGCTGGAACCTTATTTGCATAAGGACAAACTATGAAACTATGTCACCTCTCCTGTTCTGCAATACCACAGTCTGCTGATGAGCCTCAGTAGTTTTAAACAGGGTTATGCTTTCTCTTGTGCCGTCTTGCAAGCTTGGTGCTCTGCCAGGCAGCTGCAGAATGGATGCACTGAACGCAGAATATTCCCTGTGCAGCAGTCCAAAAGGAGCTCCAAGGGGGAGGCACATCGAAGCTCCCACAGCTAAAGCCTGGCAAAAAGAATGAGCTTCCCTGCTGCCTTGAAAATGATGGATGTACACAGAGGCTTTGCACAACTTACAGCCCTGTGATCCCCCATGCTGTGCCCCGGAGCCCGGCACACAACGTAAATTGCCACACAAAGAAACACGCTCAGTATCGCTGACCTGAACATTACCGAGACCAAGCAGTAACATAAAAGGTAATGTAACTCCACTGCAGGAGAGCAACCTTCACTTATAGGGTGTGTTTCTGCGTAGATATTCATATATTGGCTTATTCATATTGGCTTAATGGCTGGCGTGTTCAAGGGGATGGCTGGAGATAAGCTGGCTTGTTCCTTTTGGACAGGATTAAAAGTTTTTACACTGGTTCAGTGCTTCTTGAGGAAAGATCTCTCCCACAGATCTCAAAAGACAGGAGGTTCCAGTCTAGCCAAAAATGGTGACAATAGGCCTTCTTTTGATATTTCTGCTCTAAAAGGAGCTCTGTAAAATTACATGTATTTTCTCACCCTCTAGGAATTAACCAGATCAAATATGTTTGACCTTTTGATGAGTGGAAGATGTTGGGATTTTTTTCTGTCAATCCTTAGACCTGAGAGAAAAGTTGAGGTCATGTCCAGCAGGTAAGACTAAATTACAAAAAAACTATGTAGTTTAACCTCGGCAGTTCCCTTGCAAAATGAGCTATAAGAACCCCTGGCAGTGAACCCAGCAGCCCATATATAATTCACCTCCACTACGTCCTCAAGCAAGGGGTATGCATTTACAGTAAGTCAAATACTAAATACAATTTGCAGCCTGCTAGCAATGAGAAGGCCTACTGCTAGCAAAAGTTAGTGATCAACACAATTTTTTGTGTCAGTTGTGCCAGATATTCAGGTAAAAGTATACTTTTCTTGGGGAAACTGCCTGATTATGAGATACCAGTGATATCTCATTTTCTCGATGCTCACTAATTCGGCCTATTAACAAATTCCATTGCAGACACAAATACTGGCATAAACAAATATTTGGTTATATTCAGCTCAGTTTTCAAAAGTTTTGTAAATCCCTCATCAGTTACAGAAAAATTAGGGTTTGCTTGTTAATAATTTATGCCAGATTCATGCAGAATACACAGCTGTTTAGCAGGAGAAGAGACTTCATTCTCGTGCTCCACAGCTACTGCCTTCTAGACTGCAGAAGACCCATTCTCCCTAAAGCAAGTGATGTACAAAAACCTCAGTATGCTCTGATCAGCTCTGGGCCTATTCAGTACAGCAGCAGAACACCCAGTTTTATTCTACAGTGAATGCATAACCCTGAAAACATACAAAAATCCTGTTCCAAAATCTGCAACTACACAAATATTGTGCACTACAAAGGAATATTTTGTATGTGGACAATGTATATTATCAAACTATTCCAAAGGAATTTATTGTCAGAGAGTACATAGAAAAGAAGCATTGATTACCTCCAACTTAACAGACCAAGGCAGTGACAAAATAGACTATTGACAGGGGTGGGGGTCATCTCTGCCCCAGCCATTAGGTCAGATTCTCTCCCATCCTACCAATGGAAACCATTTTAACTTCTGATATTGTTGATTTCTAGACATAAATTCCTGCACAAATAGAGCATAAAAGCAGTCCCTGGGTTTCATGTGTTTATGTTTCTATACGTCCTCTAATTACACGATCACACACTACTCTTTTTTGATGTGCACTTTCATTCATTCAGTGCACAGGAAGAATAATACCGTTGAAGGTGCTGTTACTTGATCCTTTGTTTTATCTTCATTGCTCCATTTGAGGCCACTTCTCCTGCATGCTATACTAATCCTGCTCTAAAGAGTAATTTACTTCCACAGGGGCTTTTCTGTGGTGCCACTCAGCATAGCGCTGGACTGTTTTGCAAAAACTAATTATTTTGGACAACACCTTTCTCAGGTGATAGGCTTGTTTTACAAATGTTGAGTTCAGGAATAGGGAAATTAAGTCAAAATGTCCAGTAGTACTGCATGTGTAATTTCAGACTGCAAATTCTGATTACACAGAGTGCTTAGCACCTTATGGCACCTTACACTTTTGAAGTGCTGGCTTAATTCCTGTTTTCAGGGCTCAATATTGTTTCCATCCAAGCTATAGGATCTCAAGTTAGGAACTGGAACACAAGGAACGTATAATTCAGAGGTGACCTCAGGGAAAAATGATCTTAGTAACTTAATAACCACCATAGTGTGACCCTGGGGAAGAAAGAGGGGTAGGAAGAAAATGTTTTGCTAAAGAGGTGTCCCTCCCTTGTAAGAATACCTCACCTCATTCGCTACACAACCCACTTCAAAAAAATTGAAGTGGGCATCCTGTGTACAAGGCCATCAATTTGAGAGCAAATCCCAAACTTATTCCAGAAGCTCTTTTTTTTTTTTTTTTTTCTGTGCACAGCATGGGGTGAAAGTCATAATGAGTAAAGATGTTACAAAAAATCACATCATAAAGACCAATTATGCACAAGGTTCATTGACACTAATTTTTAACTGCTTCATTTTGGATTGTCCCCTGTCCTTTCAGATTTGTTACATATGGAACAGCTGTGTTGTTTATATAAATATTTAGATAGATAGATAGATAGATAGATAGATAGATATGTAAATAAGGCCATACAAACATATAATAAACACATAAAAAAGCATAGCCTTCTCTGAAACTTGGACTTTCAGTGAGTTCCTTTTGATTTAAAGAGATGCTACCATATCCACTGGCATTTCTGTTTTACATTTTTTATTGAACAAATCCAGAACTGAAAACTAGATTTCCTTCAAATTCCCCTACCTGCATGATGCAAGGAAATGAAAATGCCTGTCAGCAAAAGTAATGTGTTTAATACCATGCCAGCCCTAAACATCAGTAGAGATTTCTGTGTATTGCAGATAATTCTATCACCAAGCCATATTGCTCTGTGATGTGCTTTTATCTTTGCTGTAGGATAATATCAATATTTCAAGTATGAGCAAAAGAATGTTTTATGAGATTGATGTGGGAAAATACAGTGACAAGTACATAAAAAAGGGCAGAGAAAAATGCCAGGTAGTCATCATAAATGCCTTCCATTCCCACCAGAATTTGTCTAGTTTATTCAATTTTAATCAACAAGTAGAGGTCCATTGGGGCTGCAGTGACTTTGATTACATTTTCAGAGCTGAAAAAGAACAGCAAGCAAAAGAAAAAAGAGAGAACAGATAATGGGATGAGGAGACTGTCAGCTACATCCTAGAAGTCTAGACTTCTGGAGGCCAAAATCCTATTTTGTTAAACTTTTAAATTAAATAAAAAGAAGTGATTTTTAAAAGAAGGAAATAGAATGGCCAAAAAACCCCATAATTAAAAAATTGAGCCATTTGCTATACTGCACACATGCCTGGTAAGGGCCAGGCCAGGGCAAAAATACTTAAGGAACAACGATGACACCCTGAGCAGGCAGTTCTTTGAGCACTGCTGGAACCTGAGCATGGAAGTGCTCACACAAGAAGTTAACCCTGTATGGCTCTGGCTGGGTGAATTATTCACCCCTTGCCTACTTCTCCAAAGGTAGACAAGGTAGGTTTTCTGAGGAAAATCTCTTAGTTATAGATAAAATTATACCAAGAAGAAAGGTGATTTTTCCCAGTACAGCTAATTTGCTACCTGTGTCCTACATTGGCACAAGTTATAAGCTTGTTAATATAAGCTCTGCAAGTAATTCTTCTGGCAAATCCACCAACACAGAACATTTGTCATATTGTCTGGGGTTTTTTTTCCCCTGGGGCTTGCAGTTTCTCCCAGTTTGACAGTAGAACTGATGACTACTATTTAACCCCTTTACATATTAGCACTGCAGCTTTTCAGCCAGACTGATTTGTTACTGTAGTTCGGTGTTAGGTATCTCAATATTTGGGTATTAACCTGAGAATGCTTACATGAAGCTGAGTTTCAGGAAAAGAGTGATTAACACCCTCTGCAATCAGTTTTAAAACTGTTTCAACTCATTTAAACTGAGGTAATCAAAACTACTTGTTCTGTAAACCTTGGCTATTTTAACTAGAAGCCAAAAAAAAAACAACAAACAATCTTGCAGCCCAATCTTTTCTAAAGCACCCTCCAACTCTACTGACCCCTAGTGTGCAACTCAACATGCTGTCCTGAGGACATTCAGACAGTTTTTAGTCCAGCTGGAAAAGTGTTCATTTCAAAACCAATGTGAATGAAATGCCTAAAAAACTCTTAGAAAATAACTCTCATAATAAGCACTGTACCTTTTATGATGTTACACTATTACCAGACAGTAAATTCATCTGTTTCCCCAAATCCCTTACTAACTTCTTTTAAATACATAAATAAAGAGGGAGAATTCATTGGATATTATTTCACAATATGTGGATCTGAGACATTTTAATAAGAAATGCACCTTCAGGCTAAGAGGTATGAATTGTACACCAAAGGGAATGGTTTTATACACTGTTTAATGCTATCATCAAAAATGATGATAACATCATGGCTTTTACACATTTTAACATTTCCTTAGAGCTGGAAGATGTGATGGTAAGACCCATATTTGTATATTACGTAAATGTCAGAAGTAACACTGAACCAGCCAGATGACACAGTTCCGTAAGCATTCTTTCTCCCTGACCAAAAAAATATTACCTGAACAGAGCGATCCAGAGATTTCCTCTGAGAATGACCCTTGGAGAGAATGTTTGCCCTATAAGGACAGGCTGAGGGAGCTGGGGTTTTTTAGCCTGGGGAAGAGAAGGCTCAGGGGAGACCTCATCACTGTCTACAACTACCTGAAATGAGGTTGTAGCCAGGTGGGGGTTGGTCTCTTCTCCCAGGCAACCAGCAGTGAGACAAGAGGGCACGGCCTTAAGCTTTGCCAGGGGAGGTTTAGATTAGATATTAGGAAGAAGTTCTTTACAGAGAAGGTAATCAGTCATTGGAATGGGCTGCCCAGGGAGGTGGTGGATTCTCCATCCCTGGAGGTTTTTAAGATGAGACTGGATGTGGCACTTAGTGCCATAGTCTAGTAACCATGGTGGTAGTGGATCAAGCGTTGGAGTTGATGATCTCAGAGGTCCTTTCCAACCCGTCTGATTCTGTGATTCACATTACCCCACCAGGTCATGCAGCGTGACCCACAAATCCTCACTTCACATCCTCTTATTTTTACATACAGTGTATTTTCAAAAGCTTTGATGCATAATCAAGTATGACACTGATAACAGCAGCTGAAACAGGAACAAGATGGACAGGATACTCCTATCCACCAGGGAACAACCCAGGATCAGCAGAAGTCCTAAATACCCTCTTCTGGGCAGGGGGATATGCAAGAGACCATGTTTTTGGAGAGGCCAGCCACAGCAGCAATCACTTGTAAGCTCTCTATGCATGGACCTAGACAGACACGCTGTAGCATAGGTAGATAGATACCTGTAAAAACACTGTAGCAGTACCGAGGGTGAAAATAACTGTTTCAGAAGAAAAGTGTTCCTTCCTTAGCTATAGCTTTTCTAGCAGGACCTTGTCAGGAAAAAAAACACCTGAATTACTGTAGAGCCTGTGATCCTACAGAAATTCTTTTGGATGTATCCTTACCATTTTTACAAAGATGTATTGGAGGCCAGTAACTTGCATCCCCCTTCAACTGGCAGCAGCCCACTGCAAGCCACTCAAGTCTTGATGTCTCTCTCTTTCCCAAAATGTAGAAGGGGAGGAATGGTATTTCTGGAAGCAATCCTGGATTCCCCTAAACAAGCCCACAACTGGAATACTAGAAAGATTTTGACTCTCGTGGTCTCAAGGATGGGAAGGTTGTCAGGTCTCATATGGGAATTTCCATGAATAAATACAGGACTTACCTCTGAGGCATTGACTGTAGAAGGGGAAACTGAGGAAGCGATGTTGCACTGGCTTTAATTACTCCAAAATGTCTTATTTTTGTGTTCTCAGAACCCCACCAGGCTTGTGGTGGTAGGACCCTGTCTACTCATACAGCACATACCCATTTAACATATTCCTATGGACTCAGACTGACCAAGTGGTTTTAAGTCTTTGAGATACTGTTGCAAAAGGAGTGCTTTTAGACTTCTAAAATGCCATGTAAAAGTAAAGTTGCTCTTTCAGTGTTCTGTAGCCAGTCTGCGCTAAATTGTGCAAGCTCCAGCAAAAAGTATTAGCTTGTACATAAATGTTTTCTCTTGGTTTTTTTATTCTTCCGGAGAACAGGAAGTCCCTAGGGTCCTGTTAACTGAGAACAGTAAAGACTGCTCACACTTGTCAATAGAAACAGGTTTTACACCTAACAATAAAGTATTTTGGCACTTTCTAATGCGTATTTGCTCTTAGCTCTATTCCCCTTAAGAGGGATGCTGGCACTTTTACACATTCGCTGGGAAGGGGGAACATCTGAAGCCACTCTGTGCTCACTTTTTGGAGGACAGGGACTTTTCTCATTCCATGGTACACCATTACCTTCTTAAGCCGTCAGCACCTCCAAATAGTCAGGCAACATTTTCCAAGATATTGTTTGGATTTATCACGCATATAGGACAACTTCCAGATTTCTCTTAAGCTGGTTTCCTTTCTCCTCCCAATCAAGACCTCTGTTTCCCATGGCAACAGAAAAAAACTAGGCTAAAATGGAACGGGAGGGCACAGGTGATAGAAATTTCCAAGGGGGAGTATATGCCTGATATAAGTTCTCTTGAAGACCAAACACATAGCTCATATGTGGCTAGTGAAGTGTGCAAAGTGAATTTCCCTTTCCTTTTCCTAGGGAGCATGCTTTCTGCGTGGGAGAAGTAAAAAAGCAGTTTTTCCAGCTTGGAGTTGAAGGTTGGAGCCTTATCCTTTTCATAGCTTCATCTCTTTTCATAAGTGTAAGAATTCTGACCAAGTGTTTTTATATCAAGATGTGTTTGGTGACAAGGTCAGGAAAGTCTAGCCCAAGGTAATGTTAAACCTTAACATAAGGATGAAGAAAAAAAAAAAATGTTCAGGATTTTAGGCAGTTTTTTTTAAAAAAAGTACTAGTTCTCGCTCTGAAGTACATGTGCGTGGAGGAGCAGAAAGAGAATTACACAGGTAACCAATCTGAGTTTCTGAGCTGCCCTATCCTCCCCCACACACCCTCTCCACACACCTCAGCCCTTCCTCCAGTGCTCCTATGAGTTCTTAGATCTGGCTTTGACCAGCATTTACTTAAATGTGCGTACAAACACGTCTACATATATTTACTTCAATATAAGTATTCCCATGGGCTTTATAGAGATAGGGTTGTTTTTTCCCAAGTGTGCAAACAGCACACTCAGTTATTATTTACCTAAGTAAGAAATAGCTGGAATACTGACATAAACTGTCTTAACTCAGTGTCCAAAGACAGGACACTATTCGCATTTAAAGCTGCTTCACGAAATTAAGATCTTAAGCTTATAAATACAATTAGTTTGTTGTAGCTCTGGTAGGCTTTCCTCTTCAACTTGCCTGTAGCTTTTAAAAACTAAAAAAACAAATGACATATTATTATTTCCTAGCTGGGTGCTATGAGCACTGCATCAAAACAACAGATTTCACGGGGTGAGGGCAGGTGGCTTTGGTTGGTTTTGCTTTTCTAAAAAAACAAACAAGTTGATTTTGGACTGAAATCTATAAATATAATTAAGAACTGCACTTGTGGATTCTCTTTGAGTGCTGATCCGGCTGAGCACTGCTCCTCAGTTCTGCTGCTCTGCCATTATGTCTCAACTGATCTCGAACTCTTCCATCTGTGAGTTATTCGTTGCCTCTCCTCATGTTCGTCTGCTGGCTATTTATATATTAAACTCTACTATCGCAGCATTCACTAGTTTCTCTGAAAGAGGATCTAAATTTGCAGAATAAAATGCTGAAGTTGCACAAACACTCCTTACACTGGGGAAAAAAAAAAAACAACAAACATAATTCCCATCTCAGAAACAGCAGAGTTACTGTGGATATTTGAAGTATTTCCACTTGGAGCTATTCTAAATACTGCCATTTGATGCAGCCATTTTGGACTTTTAGCAGGCATAAGGGCACAAACCAGCTTACTGAGAACCATTTGCACATATGCTGATAAAGTCCTGGCTTGCAATATACTGAAAAAGCAATCACCAGTAGGCAGTTTAGCTTCCCGCAGCTTCAGAAAGCCTCTGCCTAAGTGACTGGAGGCTGAAAATCCCTAGGTATCTTATAGCCATACGCTGTCAGAAATAAGCCCTTGGGACCAGATCCTCAGGTATATGTGCTCATATTCCCACTGCCTTTGGGAAATCTTTCTAATTTATACTAGCTGAGGAATCAGCCTTTATATATGTAGTCTCCATAATTCTTTTCCTACGATACCTCTAATAAAATGAGAATGATAAAAACTGAAAGGGTATGAGAGCGTGAAAAGGAAGCGAGTCCCTGCTCTGTCTCATACCAGTAAGAACCTGAAAAAGGCAGAGCTTGGAACAGTGGCTTCAGATCCATGCTGATACACAGAGCAAAACCTGGCCAAGGCAGTGTCCAGAATTATGAGCACAACTCTTGCTCCATTTTTCTTATCTCTGCTAAGCTTTCTTCCTGACCTTGGGTAAGTTGATTAACCTTTCTTTTCTAAGTTTCTCTAACTGTGGTATGACTCTGTACCTCCCGTAGAGGTTGTGATGCTTAATTGGCCAATATCTCTCAAATACTTTAAGTGCTTTGGATGAAATATGTTGTGCAAGAGAAATAATTGAAGTCAATGGGGCTGTGACAACTGACACTAGCTGAGGAACTTCCCCCTGGTGTTCAATAGGATCAGAAGGAGGCTTAGTTAAAATGACAGGAAGTCAAAGAGGCATTTGGTGGTAATAAGACCATAAATGAGTCAAAGGGGTTACTATTTGCTGTGGTAATACCCAGAATTTTTCATCTTCCAAGCACTCTATCAGCATCTATTAATTCTCAGACCTCCCCTTAAACAGAGATCTGTAATATGTCCCCCATTATACAGATAAGAAAAATCAGACAGATGAGTGATGTGACTTAACCGCAGAACAAGATGTGAGAAATCAAATTTGAGCCTCTGGCTCCTAAGCCTATTCTCAGAGCTCCCTTTCTGCCACTCTTCTGTTGTGTATATATTTCCTTATCTTTCTGTTTCAAATATGAAAGCCCCTCTTCTGATCCTTTTTCTGCAAGCACCCCTGCTTAATTCCCTGTTAGATACTGCTAGATGCTCTTGCATAAACTTCTCAAAGCTTTGAGACAGGAAGTGGAGCTGGGGGGAATGTTGCTGGGCTGAGCAGCTCTCCTTGTCTCAACAGCCCCTTTTCCCAAATGCTGAAAAAGATATAAGAGCATTTGCCCTTCCAAGTATTTTTCATTGTTCACTACCAATTCCCCACAGCACCTGGCTGCTGCGCTGCAACCTCTCCTCTCAGAAGCAATTCTTTAATATTAGAGTATGCTGGGACAGGGTCTATCACTTCAGACTGCCTACTGCTCATTGCAGGAGGAAATTTGTGACCTCCTTAAGCCCCTAGGGAAAATCATTGCTGTTACTTCAGCTCTTGAAGATGCCTGCCATTAAAGGATGCAAAGCTGAAGTTACATAAGTGTGCTGGCCAAATCCAGTTGTTCCAGGAAGTCCAACAACAGCTGCTCTGCTCTGCTGCTAACCCTCCTCTGTAATGGATACCAGGCCAAGCTTTTGGGTGCTCAGTCTGAATGATAGCCTCAAGACAAGTCCCCACAGACTAGTTTCTATGTAGAAGGAATATATGAACTTGAATCAGTACCCTACTTGAAAATACCGAAGTATAATAGTGCATGTGGATGCTGCTGTGCTGAAGTGTCCCAGCAGATGGAAGTGTAACATGAAATGGGAGAAATTATTCAACTGTTATAATGTCATAAATCTTTAAATTTGCAACAATCCCAGAGAATATAGTTTATAATAAAGACTTCCACTGCTGCTTAGAACAACTGCGTCACAGCAATATTTGGGGTAACAACTTTTGTACTCTTGTATGGTATGATCCTCTCCTCTCCTCTCCCCTCCCTTTCCCTCCCCTTTTTTTTTTACAAATTATTTACTCTAGATTTACACTCATAGTTCAGAAAGCAGAGATTTGGCTAAATTATCTCTACTTAAACTATAACCCAAAATGGGACAAAGGAGAAAATATAAAACACTACCCAATAAAACCTCAGCACTAACTTGTGATCACATCACAATGAGACACATTTGCACATTATTTCCTGGCTACCTGGAGTATTTTGGGAACAAGAGAAACAGCCTTTTTTTCCCTCTTCAAAAAAAACCAAATAAGAGCATTTTAATTACCATAATAGTGCAAATTTTTATCCAGATGAAATTTGAAGGAATAAGGAAGTAAACTGGGTATGTGTGACTAGATAATGTCCTTTTTTTTTTTTTTTTACAGAACAG